>JAPYYV010006015.1:2530-17284 GCA_030522625.1 Copidosoma aretas | reverse complement strand
AGTTCAAATTTGACTCGAGTGATGGCAGCATTTTGAGTAAACCATTAGAGTCATAGTTTACTAAAAATGCTGCCATCACTCGAGTCAAATTTGAACTTAAAAATCTATTGTTGGGTTGACTACACGCTGTAAATTCTAATGAGAATTTTCTAAGTTATCGACGTATGTCATCGCGTACTATAGACGAGAAGGATTGAAATCCGAACTTGAGAGCAGAACTCCTAACCCTCCCCGATAGCTTAAGTGGCAAGAGCGTCTGTCCGGTGTACAGGAGGTTGGGAGTTCGAGGCTATCTCGGGGGATTTTTTCCCTTCTCGATCTCGGTTGGACAGAAAATTATTCGAATGTGGCGCTGTTATAGTCGGGTGCTGTACTGTTGTATGAGAGTATCGCCGTAGCGCTTCTTGGATGGCAACACCATTAGAGTCATAGTTTACTAAAATAAGTTTACTTTCCAAATATATATTATTATACTTTTACCACTACCTTTTATTATTCCCAACATTTATAATAATGATCTTGGTGATGATGATGATTATGATGATGGGCCTTAAAATGGTGATGGTGATAATAATGTATTTAATATGAGTAGTTCAGGTAATGATCATGGTTATGATGATGATAAGAAAAATGATGATGATTATAACAAATGTGACGAGAATAATAATCACGGTAATTTTTATGATGATGATTATGATGATAAAAATGATGTTGGTAATGATGATAATTTTGTTAATGATGATGATTATGATAGTTAAGATCATAATGATTATGATGACGATGATAATAACAATGACAATGTTTATGATAATACTGATAGTAGTAATGATGTTGGTGATATGGTTATCATCATTTATGACGAATATGATGCAAAAGATGATAATCATGACAATAATAATGTTAAGGATAATAATCACGAACATCTCCATATTGTTACGATTGCGAGTGACAATTAAGACACGTTACTTTATAAAAACTAAACCAAACGTTAGGGAGAGAAGCAAACAAAAGTAAACAGCTCGAGGTTACAAGCTCGATTAAGTAATATTTTTGAACAATAAAACAACACATAGCGACGCATAGCAATATTTTTGAAGCGCGTCAATTCATACATTATACGGCTTTTTAACTGTGTACCCAACATTACCCCCTGCTCTTTCAGATTGCCGTCCTGACAACCACAAATCCATACGCAATACAACACTTCAAAATATCACCATCTTCTTCTTATGCTGCCAAGTCATCAAGTACATTGCATCCAACTGTAAATCCAACTATACCCAGATTTTCTATCACAGCTGCAGGACTTAAAGTTTCTAAATTGATTCTACCGCCAAGTTATCGAGCATCTTGAATCTAATTGTATCTCATTCATCCAAGTACGTACCTTTCTTTATGGGAACGTGAAAGGTACACAGTATAATCCTTGGACACGAAATAAAGGAATAAATCCCCGTGGATCCCATTTCACGTCGCTACTGCTGCATTTGTCCAACGTCTCCGGAAAAATTAACCACGCAAAATAAGACTGAAGCGGAGAAGTTAAAACAACTTCGTTTCGTGAAAAGTTGCCATTGCTCTCGCATGTATAATCCTCGTCTTCTGTTTTGGTGATTTCCTAATAGCGTGAAGAACATCGTTGATTTTCTGAACAACTTGAAACGGACTATCCCAGTCAGTCTGGAGTTTTGAGTTCTTTTCTTTGGTTCTTTGTGGATTGTAGAACCAAACTTTTGGTCCTTCCAAAAAATCAGCTTGTCTCGCTCGTTAGTCGTAATGGGTATTGATCTTGTTAGATGTTATAGCCATGGTTGCTCATGTCGTATCATTAATTTTTGCCATTTTCATTTTTAGTTTTTGTACATAATTCTCCGGCGACAAACCTTCAGCGCAATTATTCGGAGAAATCTCTCATCAGACCCAGTGCAAGCCGTAAATCATCACCAGTGTACATTTCAGCTGGAAAGAACCCGGTCGTCACATATTTAGAGGATCTTTAAGCTAATAAAAATAGTGAGATTCAAGATCCCCCTTTCTTATTTTTGCTTACAACGTAAAATAATTAATTTACAATACTCTGATGTTGGCGTTCCACTTAACCGTTTGATTGTGAGTGTAAAGGTGTAGCTCGTTTTTTCCTAATTCCCAAAAATTCTGCTAATTCTTTCACTAAGCGCGAATCGAAATGTTTCCTTCGATCAGTATGCACTTCTAATGAAACATTATGACGAAAAACTACCTTATTACCAAAATCTATAGCTATCGTTTTTGTCCTCATATTGGATAAGGGAAAAGCTTCTACGCATTCTGTAAAATTATCTACCATAACAAGGAGGTATTTGTTTCCTAATAAATAAATTGAGAATAGGCACAAAATATCCAATTAAAGTCTTTCAAAAGGTACGCCTGAATTATAGACCATTAATCCACTAACTCCTTTATATAGTGGATCTGTTTTGCAGCACAAATCGTATACGGACGTCACCAATTGTCAATATCTATCTTGCAAGTGGCCCAGTAAAATCTTGTCTTAGAATTAGTCTTCTCCAGTGTTTTAATGATTCTGAAGTGTTTTTCTGTTCGTGAATCTTAAGCTTTCTGTAGAATGTTATCCATCTTCTTTCTTGGAGCCACTAATTGGAGAGTTTTGGTCTTTAAATTTGGTGATAACCATTCTTTGTATAAAACTTTATCATTAATAACAAAAGAGTCCCATGGATTACAGTAAACTTTCGTAAATTCGTCTTTCAGTGGAAGTTGCTGTCGATCAGGTCGAGTGTTTTTCTTGTTTTCATTAATTATTCTGACGGTTTCATCTTACATTTGATGCTTTTTCCAGTCCAATCGTGTTTCTTCAACAAAGGCAATTCATCCAACAGTTTTGTCTTCTTTCTTTGTCTTTTCCTTAACACCGTAGCAGAACTTACAAGATTTATCTTCACATGGTCGTCTGGATTATACATCTGCGTTTCCATGATTTGTTTCCTTCCTATGAATAATCTCGAATTTGTACTGACCTTATAATCCAACTTACCTAGCTAATTTACCATCTAACTCTTTGAACGATAATAATCAAGTCAAGGCGGAATGATCCGTTCTCATTAAAAATTCTTTTCCTTATAGATAACAACAACAAATGCTTTACTGACTCAATAATTTCCAATAACTTCTTATGAGTTACACAATAACTCTTTTCTGATGGACTATACACGCGACTATAATGAGCTATTACACTCTTCTTACCATCTTGATTCTTAGATAAAAAAGATCCTACATCATGATCTGAAGCGACGGTATCTGTGATAAATACAGAATCCAACCTGCGAAAAACCAAAATTGGAGGAGACGAAAGAACGCTCTTCAATTTTAGAAATGCATCTTGACATTCTAAAGACTATTTAAACTGCTCGTTTTTTAATGTTAACGTATGGAAAGGTCTAGCAATATCTAAGAAGCCTTTGATAAATCAGCTATAGAACGAGCAAGACCCCAAAAACTGAAGTACGCTCCTTTTTGTTCATGGAATAGGCCATTTAAAAAAAGTCCTAATCTTCTCTAAATCCGTCTTCTTTCCTTCTTTTGAAACATTGTGACCAAGAAATTGAATTTTTTTTTTATGAAATTACACTCCTATTTATTCATCCGAAGATTAACTTTCAGAAATCGAAGAAACCCTTTTTTAAGATTTTCTAACATTTTATCTTGAAGCATATTTTATCTAAGCTAGAACCATATTTTTATCCAAATAAACCAAACAAATTTTATACAACATTCCTTCGAGTATCTCGTCCATAAGTCGTTCAAAGGTTGCTGGTGCATTAAATAATCCAAATGGCATGACTTTAAACTGCCACAATACTTTTCCAACAGAGAAAGCTTTGATTTCTGTATCTTCATTCCTGATTTTCACTTGCAAATAGCCGCTCTTTAAATCCGATATATACAACCACGATTTTCGTGATAATGTATCCAAATTATCGTCAGATCTAGGTAAAGTACATGAGTCTTTAATTGTTGCCACATTGACACTTTGTAAATCGACACAAAATCTTGTAGAGCCTCCTTTTTTTTTTAATACCACTGGAAAACACCGGAAACTTAAAGATTTTTCAATAACATCTTGCTTCTCCATTTCTTTAATTAAATCATCAACCCCCACTTGTTTATGAATAGGGACTCTTCTTAATGGTTGTTTTATTAGTCGTGTTCCTTTTTTTAAGTGTATTTCATGTTCAACTGGATCACATTTCCCTACGACATTGTCATCTTTAAAAATATCTCAATACTTTGTTATCAAATCGGCAAATTTTGATTTCGGGTCATTATATAATCCTTCCAAATTTTTCTTGAAAAGATCTTGCAAATTATCTGGAACAACATCATATATCTCTACAATCCGTTGAATAGATACATCTTCCTTAATATTTAAATAAATCTCATCAAAAATTATTTTATTAATTTTTTTTGTTAAACCTATGTTACTAAGGAAACCACACGCGAGGATACAATCATCCACTATATCCCCAACAAATGCAACTATTTAGACTTTGATTTTTTCTAAAACCATAAATGCTTAATCGTTAAACTTTATAGCAACGTCTTTACCTGTTGGTTATTTCCCTTATTTAAAGTTAATGGTATTTTTAATATCCAATAATTTTACAAATTTTAAATTTAAAATTGTGGAATCAGAACCAGAATCTAAAATAAAATTACAAATTTTGTTATTTAATGAGCATTTAAAAATAAATAAACTAGAATTCCCAATAATTTTTCGGCTATTTAAGACTGGGATCAAAGGAGCTATATTACCTACTGTTTAACTCGCTCTTGGAAGTTTAACAAAGCCTAGTTTTTCTGCCGACTAAACGTATGTGGTTAAGGACAATGACACTTCACGTGGCCCTTCTTCTCACAATTCCAGCACTCAACGTTGGTTCCATTTTAGGGTTTTCTCTTCTGACTCGCTCCTGGAATAGAATTCGACTGCTCTGCTCTGTAGCCTCCTGCAACCACATTATTTGTTTAAAGTCTCCCGTTTTCATCAAGACTTGCTTTAACCCCTATTGCCCGTTGAAAAGCAACTCTCAAAGATTCAATTCTCTTTAATTAAAGCACTTTCATTACTAAATCATAAGCGATTCCAATAATAAAAAGCAAGAAAGCAATTTCATCTTAAGTAGCAAACGAGCACTCAGGATAAACTACTGAAACTAATTTCTGTAAATCAGCAGCTCAACTTGGAAAATCGATATTTTGGCCTAGTTTTCTATTTTTTAATTGAGAATGACCCGTCACAGCCAAATATTTTGCTCCAAAACGCACTTAAAGTGTCGAGGTTAAGCCTAGCCGTCCTTCTGACTCTGAAAAATTATAAAAAAACTGATCCTGCCTTTCCACGTAAACAAGAGATCAGAGCAACAATATTACTATTTTTTATCCCATCCTTTTGATTAGGCAATAAGGTAAAACTAATTTGAAAAATCCCTAAACGAACTAATACCATCATAAATATCGACTTAAACATTAAACGGATTTTACGAACCTGTCTCTAACCTATATAAAATCGACTATCCAAAAGATGTGTTCAAAATCGGAAGTGGATGTGGTGGTTGTGATGTTTGAGGTGGTTGTAATTGCCGTGGTGTCGGTAGTTGTGATAGGTGTGGTTGTTGTAAGTGCCGCGGTGGCGGTGGTTGAAATACTTGTGATGATGGCAGCAAAAAATTTTCGGTAATACTCATCAGATAAATGCCGTAAAACTGTTAATCGTATAACACTGCATTCCTCCAAATATTTTTTAACAACAAAACAACGCCTCGCAACGCATAGTAACATTTCTGAGACAGGGCAATTTATATATTCTACGGCCTTTAAACCATGTACCCAACGATATCCATAAAAATTGATGTAAAGATTAACATGACGATGATAGTAATGATGTTTATTAAAATAACGATTATGGTAATAGTGGTAACAGATTTGATGAGAATGATCATTATAATGGTGATGATAGTTGTGATGATAATAATAATGATAATAATAATAATAATGATGATGATAGATGTAATAAAGATGATGATAATGGTAATATTCCTGATAATAATATTGAAGAACATGATAACAAGAATAATAATGATGATATTAATATTAGAAATGTCAATTATTGTGATGATATTAATAATCACGATGAGCATGGCGATGATAATAATAATGATGATAATAATAACTTTAGTGATGGTAATGATGATGTTTACGATAATGATTATAAGCATATTTAATTATGATAAGGCTCTTAATGATTAAAATTAGAAATATAATAATAATTATAATCATCAAGTTATTGCTGAGAAGGCCAATAAAGATGATGATCAGAACGATAAAAATATTAGGGATGATAATGACAATGATGATGATAACGATGATGAAATTAATTATAATAATATTGATGATAATGCTGCTACTAGCTGTGATGATAATAGTGATGACTATGATGATGATACTGATGATTATGATAATGGTTATGATGTTAGTAATTCTTATCATGATGATGATAATATTAATGATGCTAATTATAGGAATAATATGATGACTATGATGATAACGATGATGATGATAGTGATGGTGTCCATGATGTAAATGATTATGATAACAATAATAATGATCAGTATGATGATGATTAAGCTGATAATCTTGAAAATGTTATTTTTTATAATAATCATGATGATAACGATGATAATAATGATGATGTTGTGATTATAATGGTTATTATTACGATGATAATCATCGTAATAATGATGATAATAATGATGTTTATTATATCAGTACTAGGTGTAATAATGACGATGATGATTATGATAATGATGATAATAATGATGTCAAAGACGATTATGATAATGACGATGAATACGCTAGTTGCAGTGATGTTGCCGATGTTAATGATGTTCATGATAATGACATTTGTGACAATAACAGTGACAATAATAGTGATATTAATTATAATTATGATTATTTAGTAATGATATTATAATAAGTGGCGTTTGTTTGCATTGTTTGCTTTTTTATGGCTCTATTGCAGGCAAGTGGTGCCAAGACAATAAAATGTATACCAAGAAACACGACTTTTTAAGGTACATAAGTTATTAAAATTTTTTCACAGACTTAGTAAAAATGTAGTATCTTATAATTTATGTAATGATACGCGTCCTGTTTAATATAAGACGATTTTTGTGTCTCGTACAAGAGATACTTTAATTCAATGTCCGTTTCTTTTTCTTTGCTGTACATGACATATTATAAAAAGGTACGTTATGTTTATCACTGTTTTTGACTTTTACCCATGAGATAGTTTCAGTTTTCTTTTAAAATCTGATATGTATAGGCCAATATTTTAAGAATATTTTACAATAATTTCATACTTATCTCGTGTCAATTTTTGTGGACATATTTCCATATAAAGTAAGAATAAAGTCACGAAATAAAAATACTTAACGGAAAATGAAAATGAAAATATATATTTTCTATGTTACTTACAAATTTTTATTATAATAATATGATTATGTGCAGATATAAGCCCGTCTAAAAGATTCAACTATATTTTGACCACATTACCAGTTTTATTATTAACTAAGTGTTCCTTTTTCCTAACAGATGGTGTGCGTCTCGTGAACAATCAACCTTAAGACACATCACACAGCTGCTGGACTAAGCTTAATGTTGGCGGGTGGGATAATGGCACAGCATAAATGAATAGTACATTTGCGTAACCTTCATGAAACCAGTGAACGCTTTTGAGAGATTTTTCTATAGTAAAAAAAATTGTCCTTTATTTTGAGATTAATTATTATTTTAGTGCAAAACATGAATATGTGTAAGCATGTTAATAGTCGTTTGTTTATGAAGGCAAATAAAATGTTCTAAATTCTTATTACAAAATATAAACTTTATATGATCCTGTTAGTTTGACAGAAATAAGCTAGGTAAAATTTGAGGAGAAATAAGTAGGGGCTAAGCAAGATTTTCTATGCTACAGAAACTGATCCGTTAGATGTCTCTAATTTTCTATTTTACCGACATTTTTAATACTTTTTTAATCCATTAACAGATTTCTATTAACCCGACTGACAAACATTTATTTACTCGTCCAATGTATCTAGAATTCTAAATTTTTCCAACTGACAAGCATTTACGCCGTAAACATATAACAGTTAGTTTTTTAACTACATTAAAACTTTTTTTTAGGACAGGTTGCGTCAGAAAGTCTCTTAACAGTCTAAAAATCAAAAGAAACCTCTTATAGAGCCTTCACCTATGACACGTAGTCTCTGTTTCAGCAAAATATTAGAGATGCCTGGCTGGTACAAAGACCACACTCCCCAGGGAGTACCGGTTGATAATAATAATGATTGTGGGAGTAGCGATACTGATCGTGATAACAATAATAATGGTGGTGATGATGATGATGATGATTGTGATGATTATAATAACAATAATAATTTCGAGGATTATGATAAAAATTATGATATTATTATTATTAACTTGAAAGATTAGAGTCATAAAGGTGATGATATTTACGATAATTATGAAGGTTTTAATGACAAAAGTGATGATAGTAACGATAAAAATTATAGTGGTGGATACATAAATGATAAGAGGATTATTAATAAAGATGCTACTACTGGAAACAATGAATAATATAGTGATAATGATGGTGATGAAAATACAATTTTAAATATTAATAACAATGATAAAGATAGAAAAGATGCTTAAAGCAGTAGTGATGCCGATGTTAATGATGGTAATAATTATGTTAGTCATTATGTTAATAATAATAATGATGAATAAGATGATGATAATGATTATTGTAAAGATGATGATGATTGCGATGATGTTGTTGTTAATAATAAAGACGATAATGATCATGTCAATGATGATGATAATCATAAATGTGATGATAATAATGATGTTGGTAATCATGATCATAATTCTAATGTTGATAAGGATCATGATGATAATCATGATAAAGATGCTTGTATAGTCCAGTCATAATAGGGTTTGAACAACAAAAAAATTTGTTAAAGCAATCCAACACTGGAATATTGAAGAAGAAGATATTATAAAAGAGGGAAAAATAAATCGAACAGTCATCTGCTATCCAGGTTGGAATGGGGTGGATTTTTAGGGGTTGAAATCAGTTTTTCGCGATTTCTAGCAAAACGATGCATTTCATCAAATAAAGATCAATGTAAAAATTGTAGATAATAAAAAGATCAACAACATCTTTGATAATCAGTTTGATCCTTACCGTGAAATTTTTCGAAAAAAATGCATAAACCGATTTTTTTGTTTTTAATTTTTTTCTTCGAGAAAAAAAATCAATTGAGCCCACACTTTGCTAAAAGATACTTTCTAGTATTATAAAGATGTAGTAATTTTTTTAAAAAGAAACATTTCAAGATTTTCCGAAAATACCATTTTTTCGAAAAAAATAAAAAATTTCAACGAAAATCCTATCTAAAACTACGCAACCTACAGGGTTCACATTTGGCACACTGACTTGCTCTTACGACTACTTTTGATAAAAAGTAAAAAAAAGGTACACTGCAATGGAAAAAATGGCGGAAAAATTGAAAAATCCGAAAAAATGAGTTTTTTGTGGCATTTGGCATATGTATCGTCGAACAATCGTTATTAAATAAGAATATCATTTTAATTTCTTCATGTTTATAGAAAGTATAATATTAACCTTTGATTATTTAATTTCAATCTTTGATTACTGTGCAGAGCGAGTTTTTATATGATATCATGCATGTCTAAAACAGCAAATTGTATCTGCCACACTCGTGTGTTCGTGATTGCGGGATACCAATAAGAAAAATTTAAGGAGCGGTTTTCAAGCTAAAAACAGCATGAGAACGCACCCAGAGGCTTTTTAAGCTAATGAGATGTCAAGCTTGTGTATAATATTATATCGTGCCTGTTGCAGTTTCTTTCGGAACATCAAGCAAGCATCAGCTCTTTAATATAGCTCGTATTTTTAAGTTGTTTACAAGTTATGGGTGTTGTGGAATACTTTTGTAGGCAGTACTTCCTATTTTATTCAACTACATGGTCAGTCTAAAACTTAAGTGAAGCTTTATAGATTTATTTTTCCGAAAGAAAGACAATGGCAAGCATTTTCAGCATGCATGTCACTCAGGTTATGTGATACCTACACGTAAAATAACATTGCACTGGTACTTATATTACCAGTGTGGCATCTAAATTATTATTTACATACGGATTTATATTCTTAATGCTTGTATGTACATGCACAATAATGTCATGTAGTCTTTGTAGAAATTATTAACAAAATAGCGTAAATGCACTACATTTAAAATTAATACGAGTCTGAATCATATCATTTTCATGTATTCATGTTCTTTGAAATATAGTTTTGATGATACGTATGCTTTGTAATTTCAGTTTTGGGCGGCGATGTTTGAAAGGCTGCATTTTGATTGTTTATCTCAACGTGTCAGTTAATCGTGCATACACACTATAGCCATAGCATCAAATAATATTTGGAGGTAAAGTATAATTTGCTTATATTTGATAAACTTTTTCTGATTTTTAATTTTGTTTTTTCTAATCATTTACTTAAATAAAATATTTTCTGCAGATTTACACAATGATGGAAAAGGAACCTTCTGGTCTACTTTGCGGAAGTAGTGATGGAAAGCTAGTAATTATCAAACCACACGCGATTGAATCTTTGATAACATCTGGCAGAAACAGAAAAGACAACCGATTCAAAACATTTAAAAAACTTTTAAAGCACATGTTTACGACAGTTGTCGAGCTTCATACACCAGACTCTTTTCAGTTGCTATGGCTGCAAAAGAGAAGACCTTAAGAGTATCTGATGGTAGAATGGTTAAAAAATAAGCACTTTACTTTGATTTTGATAGTTTTTTTTTTGTGGTAAGGCTTGCAAGAAGACAAGTGATTATCGTACCATTAAAAAAAATGGAACAAAACACAAAATTTTAAGAGCTTTGAAAGAAAGAAATGAGTCTGATACGTTTCAAAAAAATTTGCATGACCGAATGTAGAGTATAAGAGATTCAGATGACATTCCGGCTTGTTATCATAATATGTGCATGACAGAATTTTATAGAGATTCCACTTCTTTGAGTCCCGGTCGCCTACCAGTAGTGCAACAAAAAATTTCGTAAGCCATTGTATTGATTTTATTGAAAGAAATACTTGTAAATGCCAATTTTCTCTAAATGTTATGAAAGAAATATTTAAGGGTGAAATACAGATATTCAGTACGGTACAAAATAAACTTAGCGTGCACTGTGAAAACGATCTCGCTTTTACTTTAATAAGAGGTGATGTGGCCATAACATTTATTAAACATGCTGCAAAAGAATTGAATAAAATATGGTATGAATCGCCATCGCAGCACGTAAATGATGAAAAAATGAGAATTGTTGAGATGGCTGCTAAAACTATTACTAAAGACATTAGATCACACATTTATAATAAAAAAATTATAAAGTATTTAACGCCGAAAAAGAAAGTAAGTGTGACGATGTTTCTGCCACGTTTCTTAATTTATTAAATATTATTATAAAGACACACAAAAAAGTGACAAAAATTAAAAATGGAGCAGAAGAGTAGCAACGATTGCCCACTGCCTTATTTTATCTGCGAGACCACGATCTTTTTTATCTCCTATTTTATTGGGCTTGTAAGCAATGCTACAAAAGAAGCACGGATCACGTGATACGATTGATTCACCATCTTATCTAGGATTTTTTTCGACAAATACTGAAACTCTACTCTTTAAAGCTTCCATAACAAGTGACAACGAATCAGACAAAGGTTAAAGACAACCCACTGCGAACAGATTAAGATTGTTTGTACCACAGTAATTGATTTCATGTTAGTAATATTTTTTTGCAAAAAACAAAATCTGTGTCAATTATGTCAATTATTTCATGATGCATTATTGTTTATAGAATTTTTATATATATATATATATATATATATATATATGTACGTGAAATTTAAACAAGTTCTGTGCAAACATGCGTATTCTGTCGTAAAATTTAAGACCACTCTTATCTGCGAAATCCGTATATATCATTGTAGATCTACTACATTACTTATTGTATGAATATTATAATTGTATGTATAGTTTTATCGTATAAAAACTAGCGTTGTACAATGATCAAAGATTAAACATAAGAATAAGAATGATTTTTTTAGTAAATAAAGATTGTTCGGTGATATATATGCCAAATACCACAAAAGAGTCATATTTTCGGTTTTTTCAATTTTCCCGACATTTTTTTTATTTCAGTGTATTTTTTTTTTACTACTAGTTAAAAGTAGATATAACAACGCGTAAGTACGCCAAATTTATAATCTGTAGGTTGCGTAGTTTTAGGTACAATTTTCGTTAAAAATTTCTTTTTTTTTTTCGAAAAAATGGAATTTTAAAAAATCCTTAATATACTTCCTTTTAAAGAAATTACTACACCTTTATAATACTGAAAGATATCTTTAAGCAATATTCAGGCTCCATTAGTTTTTTTTTTTCAAAGAATAAAATTAAAAACCAATAAGCTGGTTTTTGCATTTTTTTCGAAAAATTTTGAGGTTAGGGTAAAAATCGCGAGAAACTGATTTTAACCTCTAAAGAGCCACCAAATTCCACACCAGATAGCAGCAGACTGTTCAATTTATTTTTCCCTCTTTTAGAATATCTTATTCTTCAATATACCGGTGTCGAATTGCTGTGTCCAATTTTTTTTTGTTTTTCCATTTTCTTTCCTATTATTACTGGCCTAATAATATAAATATTGATTTAAAAATAATTATGATAACGATGATACTAACGATGATAAAAATGGTAGAGATGATAATGACAAGATACTGATAATAAAAAATGATGATGATAATGATGATGACAACTATGATGATGATAATAATAATAATGATAGTGATAATAATAATGATAAGAATAATGTTAGTGATGTTGGTAATAATAAATATAATGATAATAACAATAAATGGTAGTAATGATGTTGATACAAATAATAATGTTGGTAATAATATCAATATGATAATAATGATAGAAACAATAAATATGCTTTTGAAAGCGGTTATGGCGATGTGAAATAATGATGATAATCGTGATAATTATGATACTAATGATAATGATGTAAGTGATGGTGAATATAATCATTATGATGGTTATGACGATAGTATTCAAAGTTATAATGATCGTAATGCTAATGACGATCTTTATAAAGATATTGAAGATGACGATGATACAATAAATATAGTAATAATAATTTGATGATTATTGGTATGACGATGATCTAAAAAACTATCATAATTATGGTTTGATGATGATGATGATAAAAGGGACTATGATAGTGACAGTAATAGTAATGATACTGATGATAATAATATAAGTAATGATCCTGCTACTTAATAATAATATTAATGGGAATGCTCAAGATGATGACAATGATAATGATTATGATGATTAAGACTATAGTGATAACGTAAATCGTAATAAACTTAATGACGATGACGATGAGGATAATGATATTACAGATGCTAGGAACAGAGATTTCATAGATGATGAAGGTATAACTAATAAGTGAGAAAGAAAATATGATGACAGAGAAGAAAATAATGATGATTACGACTGAGATGAATATGCTTATGATAACAAAATGAGTAGTGGCAGCTATGATAGCGTTGATCATGCTAATGATAATAATGATGATAATTATAAATGAAAGTAAAGATGATGATGATAATGACTCGGATAATTATAAAAAACGATAATAATTATTATGATGATAGTAATAATGATAATGATGAGAATATAAAGAAAGATAATAGGCATAATAATAATAATAAAGATTTGAAAAGAATCAACTATGATGATGATGATAATGATCATAATCACAATAATTGAGATAATGCTTACAGTGTTGATAAAAAAGTAATTCTTACAACAGTAATATTAACATTGATGATTATGAAGATGATTATGACGATAATAGTAGTAATATTAATAATAATGTAGATGTTCATCTTAATAACGACGACAATAAAAGGAATAGAGATGATAAATATCGTTATGATGATGACGATAATGCTGATGGTAATGATTATAATAATGACGATCATGATTATACTAACGATTATGTAGATGATAATAAAATTTGTGGTAGTAGCATCGATGTCGAAAATGATGATAATTATAATGATGAGGATAATGATGATGATGATGATGATGATGATGTTGATGATTATGATGATGTTGACTGTGATGTTGATCATGAGAATAATAATTATAAACATGATGATAATAATTTTGATCAAATGAATGCTAATACTAGTAATAATATTATTAAAGTTGTTATTGATGATAATTATCATGATATTAATGACATTAAGGAGACTGATGATAATGATTATGATAAGAGTAATGACTATGATGATGACGATTATCATTATAGTAATAATATTCATTATAATAATATCATTGATTACAATTATGACGATGATGATAAAGAATTATAATACTTTAAATGATGATAATGATGATAATGATAATAATATTAGATAATGTAATAATGATAACTGAATGATGTTGATAAATATGGTAATGATATTGATAATGATGATGATGATAATGATCATAATCACAATAATTGAGATAATGCTTACAGTGTTGAT
>JAPYYV010006014.1:0-14758 GCA_030522625.1 Copidosoma aretas | reverse complement strand
GACGATTGTCATGTTATCAATAAAGATATGCACTCCACATCCGGCCTTTATTTACTATAGTTGAACTTATTCATCCAAGAAGTGAGAAAGTAGAGGAAGCCTAGCTATTGAATAAATAATTTTTTTTTAGGTGAAAAACTATTATGGTTTTTTCAACAAGAGCTTATCCATCTGTAATAATATTCCGTGGTGTGTACATATAAAAAAAAAATTATTTTAGCAATTGTTCTCAAATATGTATGAAAACAAATCATGCGAAATTAAGTTTTTCTTAAAAAATTTATTATGTTTTTCTTAAGTTCGATGTGGTGCTAGAAGAAAATTCTAGACATGAATAGAGACAAACATTTTAGGGATAATACTAGTGTTTTATGAAATAATATTAAACCAGGTCATGTGATATTATTAAATACTAATAAATCAATTTATATAAGGTCTGATTAAAATCAGCTGTGTCGATTACATAAACCTTAGTATTAAGTGATTTACCGATCGAAAACTTCTCTTAAAACTACATTTTCTATTTCTAAATAATTTTTACACTTAAGTTAGATAAAAATTTTGTTTTTATCTATGCATCATGATAAGGCAGCGTTCAATTGGCCATGGGAAAACCAGGTTTTTTTTAATATAAACCTATTCTATAGAATCTTTCACCTTGTGATTTATTTACAGACCGTAAAGAGGTACCTCATATCTCAAAAAATGGCTTATTGTATGAGATTAACGACAAAAATGATGAATTTCCCGTATGTTGAGTTATTTTTGGTATAATTATTCATTACCAACTTTCTCCGTATTTATAACTTTTACTTATGCTTCAAACTCAAACAATTTTGTTGGTTTTAGTCGTGTCCCACCACACCACCCATCATTTATACTTAAATTCCATGTCAACATAACTGTTGCACCTATTTTTAAGCTTAAATCATGAGGAGGCAAACCTTTACGAATACTGTTTCATATTTCAGTCAGATTTATACAAATATCACAGTCCGTCGTATCAACACCTTTATACGTGATACGCAGGATCAATACTTAAATGAGCTATATTTTCCTCTTTTATTTGATTTCATATCTTGTTATTGAGAGAATACGCGTACTCGTTATGGAAAGTAAGTATAATGCTGCTTGTTAAAGGATAACGTACTTTACGAAATATTTGTTGGAAACATCTTTAGTTTTTTATTTATCAGGGATTTTAAACTGTTTTATGTTTTTGTCTCTGATTATTATTATAAATTATAATGGTTAACCATTTATTATTGGATCCAATGTTATGCTTTGATTTTCAAAGTTTAAATAGTGACCAAGGAGCTGATAATTTTATTGATTTGGCTATTAAAGTGTTTCTGTAACTTTCTTTACAATAGGTAGAATTTGACGAAGCACCCAATCTACTATTTTAAAAGTTTTTTTTTGGGAATCGCTGAAGTTTCATCCTAAATGATTAAATCTACTTCTTGCCTTTTTTCAAATTAAGATTCTAAAAATGCTCGTCCAATGTTATTCAGATCCAATGGTAAGTGAAATGTTCTGGGACTAATAATTCTTTGAGAAAGTAATAGTAAAGCAATGCCAATCTATTGTATTGATATGACTTTTTTTACTTTAGAAATAAAATAATAGATAATTGATTTGTATAGAAATGTATTATCTGAACCTCCGGGTTTATCTACATAGAAAATTTTATGATTTTGATCGAATATAATTTAAAATATTTTTTTCTATCTTCATTCAACTAAATATATAGAGATACAAAAATTTATCTACCAAGTTTGATTTCTTTAGTATCGTAATTCTCTTCTATATCAGAGATTTTCAGCAGTGGTATGTGAAATGACTCGCAAGATCGAATTTCCGATTGATAAATTCGGTTCATATGTAAAAGAGCTTTGTATTCGTTATCGTTTGTAAAGTCTTCTAGAACATTTTTTGATATCTGTTCCGAATACATCTTCCTTAAATGTTTTCTGATATCATAAAAAACGCAAAAAAAGTCTTATCTAGAACAGTGACATTACATTACTGGCTTTTTTGAGAATTTTTACCAATTTCAGTAGCATGTTCAATTAAGCCTATGAAAATCACAAAGTCCCTAAATGTTTTATAAGTGATTTTAACATACGCTTCTTAGTCGTAAAAAAATAAGCTCTGACCACTTAATTTACAATCAATTAAAAAAAAAAGTTTTCATGACCTTTGGGGGATACAAAATTTAATCTGCCAATTGCGAATTTTTTCATAACATTTTTTTTTTCCATAAATTTGAAATTGGTTGTTACAGATATCATGCTCTGAAATATCAACGTACTTCAAAGATTTCGCAAAATTATAAAGCTTGTTCAAATCAATCTACGCCGTAAGAGGAGTCTGCCTATTACATATCTAATGTTATTTTCTTTAATTTCTCTTATTTTCAAGATGAATTAAAAATTTACTACCGTATGACTTCTACGACAAATCAAAAAATTCTTGCAAACGTCAAACGGATTACATTGGACCTAAGTATTCACCTTTGACATAAGTTTTTATTTAATCTAGGTTTTTTTTCAAACTTATGGTATTTTTTAATTCACACAAATGCCTTGTCACTACCTTGATACATATATTTAGAATACTTTTTATCCTTTGTATGAAAACACATGATTCAACATTTATATAACATTTTTATTTCATGAGCAAATACTTATCATAAGGCTCAGCCATCAAATTATCAACTGCACTTTGTTAATAGTGATCTCTGAGTCCCTAACCAAAAAAAAGAGCCCGTTCTTTAAAAGTTTAAAATTGTTTGATTAAGTTATTGAAAACATTTTTAAATGTATCATTTAAATTTGAAGTAAATAATGATATCTTGTGGAGGAAAAGAGATAACCCAAAAATTTTTATTGGAGCTTCAAGCGAAGATGATGCTGAATAAAGAAAAATTATAAGGAATGATAGGTCGTTGTATCCTAACCTACAAATTACTAAAAAAACTTTCAAGATGAAAAATCAGGAGTTTAAAAATCATAAAGATGATTAAGACACCTCTAAAACTTGAGTTTCTTCAACGTTCATAACTACTATTACAAGAAATGTTTTTAATACTCCGTTATATAACCATAACGTAAGAAATTTTAGGTTATAAGTGTCAGAGACCTAATATCTTAAGAAGGAAAAGCGATACCTGAAAATTGTTATTGGAGCTTCAAGCTATGATAATGATGAATAAAGAAAAGCTATAGAAAATGAGAGGTCGTTGAATCCTACCCTACAAATTCGAAAGAAACCTTAAAAAATGAAAAATTTTCAGTTAAAAAATCATGAAAATAACCTAGACACCTTTAAAACTTAAGTTTTTTTAACGTTCATAAGTATTATTACGAAAATTTTTTTCAACACCCTAACACATAACCTTAAAGTAAAAAGTTTTAGGTTTTTAGCGTCAGAAACCTAATAATCTGAGAGGGAAAAAAGATAATTAGAAACTTTTCTGAGGATCTTTAAGCTAAGATGGTAAATAATACTGAGAAACTATACAGAATAATATATCATGATCTGAACTTAATGTATGGAGGTCAACCGTTCCCTTACGTATAGCTTAGCAATATAGTCAATATCATTGTACTCTGATAAAGTCATGATATCGTCAAAAAGACAATTTGTCTTAAAGTAAACTCAGGTAAACAACTTGAGTAATCACGATTTATCAACTCCTAATTTTGGTTTTTTGGGTTTTCTTTTGAATTTAGGTTAGGATTTAATAACCTATCATTCTCAATAAATTTTGTTCATTCGGCATCATCTTAGCTTGAAGCTTTAATAAAAAATTTCAGGTTATCTCTTTTTCTTCTCAAGATATTAGATTTCTGACGCATAAAACCAAAAATTTTGAATTTTAAGGTTATGTCACGGAGCATTGAAAAACATTTTTCGTAATAATAGTAATGAACGATGAATTAACTTAAGTTTTTGAGGTGTCCAAGTCATTTTTATGATTTTTCCACTCCTAATTTTTCATTTTTTGAGTTGTCTTTCGAATTTGTAGGTTGGGATTCAACAATCTATCATTCTCTACATCTATTTTTTATTCATCATCATCATTGCTCGAAGCTTCATTAACAATTTTCGAGTAATCTCTGTTTTTTCTTAAGATATTAGGTTTCTGACGCATAAAACCCCAAATCTCTCACTTCACGGTTATGTGACAGGGTATTTAAAATTAATTTTGGATAAAATAGTCGTAAACGTTAAAGAAACTTAGGTTTTGGAGGTGTCTATGTGATCTTTACGATTTTTCAACTACTAATTTTGCATTTTTTAAGTTTTCTTACGAATTGTAGGTTAGGATTCAACAACCTATCATTTTCTATAGTTTTTCTTCATTCGGCATCATCTCAGTTTAAAGCTGCAATAAAAGTTTTCGGGTTATCTCTTTTCCTTCTTGAAATAATAGGTTTCTGACGCTTAAAACCAAGAATTTCGCACTTTAAGGTTATGTCACGAAGTATCAAAGAACATTTTTGTAATGATAGTTATAGACGTTGAAGAAACTTAGGTTTTAAAGGTTTTTTAGTCATTTTCAAGATTTTTAAACTTAAATTTTTTTTTTTTCTGAATTTGTAGGTTAGGATTTGTTGACCTATTATTCTCTATAGATTTTTTCATTTGGCATCATCTTATCTTAAAGTGACAAAAAAATTTCTTGGATTATCTCTTTTTTCACTCAAGATACAGATTTCTGACAGTTGAAACCCAAAATCTCCCACTCTGCGCCGCAGCTGATAACAACGTCAAAAAGCCTTAACGTGTACGTGCAGCCAAATGAAATATGTCAATTACTCAAAAGCCATACACGGTATACAGCTGCTTCTAAAAAACAGGATTTTCGATCACGTGTACCGAAGATTTTTTATTTTACAAAACCAAACAATACAAAAGAAAGTAAAATTTTTTGATTGATGAACAACAATTTTGTTGCAGATATCGTAATCTAAAAGACAGGTATTCTTGAGATACAAATTATTTACTGCTGAAAAAAACCACTATAGACGTCAATAAAAAAAAAATCAATATATTTATTGTATTTTCAATCCCAGACGATAATACGCAATTTTCAAGTATCTCGTTTGTATCTATTACCTTGCATAGACTTCAATACATCATCAATCATAACTTATTTTGCAGATTTCCTATATTTTTATTTATGTAGATAATAAGCAGGTTATTTAAATTATGTTCATCATGAATTTTGACTGAAAAAAATCCCTAAACTTATAAATATAGGGTATTTTTGTAATTTTTACAATTCTAAACTTGAATGATAATTGTAATGTTATCTATGTACAAAAATACAATAACAGTTTATAAATTATATTATGTGCGACCTTTTCATGATAAATTTGTTAGAATAATACTACCACTACTACTACTACTACTACTACTACTACTACTATTACTACTACTACTACTACTCCCACTACTACTACTACTACTACTAATAATAATAATGATAATAATAATAATAATAATCATCATCATGATCATCATCATCATAATAATAAGACTTTAAAAACGGTACTAAAAATATTAAGATTTTTTTTTAAATAATATATATATCACTATGTACTAGTATAATGTAGATAATGATAGTTCGAATGAGCTTGAATAATTGAAATTGCAGTTACAGTCAAACGCAGGTATAACGTTAGTGTACGTAACCATGTGAAAGTGCCACGTACTAAAGTATATCATCGAACGATCAAGAACCGCGCTGAAATTCATAAAAAATACCTATGCAAGTGCGTAAAACATATCAGAGTAGTATTAACTTTAAAATACACCATTTTAAAGATTTGAATTGTCGGTAGTCAAACGTACATATTACGTCTGTATGTAAGACCATGTAAAAGTTAAATGTACTAAAATCTCTAGCAGATTAAGAAAGTACAGTACTTGGATACATGAACACTACAGATGTGTATGCGTTTAAGGTATTAGAGTTGTATTAAAAATGATATACAGAACATAAAATAATGGCATTGTATCTGAATAACCATGTAATATTATTGTGTACATAATGCTTAATTCGAATAAGCAAGCACGGTGATTAAATACATGATAAATTAAGATGCTTGCATATTCAGATTATCAAAGCATTGGAATTTAAAATAGTTTAGTAATGAAATACGTATCTGCAAAAATGTCAAATTCAATTGAAGTTATAGGAGGACACTGCATCCGAATGACTATGTATAAATGATATGTACATGATATGTACACTCTACCAGAACGAGCAAGTACGGTATTTAAATACTTGACAAATAAAGATGCTTGTATACTCAGATTTCCAGAGTACTGTAATTTAAAATGGTTTTCTACATGCAGAGCTTATAGAACTTCAAGTAGAAGTCAACTTAAGTCACACATACGTTTTACCATGTAAAATTGCAATGTACATGCTCTATGAAGATGAGCAAGTACAGCAGTTAAATACATGAAACATTTGTTTATTTATTTTATAATTTAAATTGATTACAAGAATAAAAGCTGTACTAAAAATTCAATTGGCGCTTGCAATTTAAAGCTCTTGGTTTGTGAAATTTTTATTTGCTAAAATAAGAATTGTCAATACGGAATCATGTGACATTAAAAATTTGAGGTTCAAAGTAATCAAAGTCAGAAGTCGAAGTTACATACAAGTGTAGAGTGATGACTCGTGACCCAAGTAGTGCCATCTATAGGATTTACTAGTACATATGTTGGAAGTCTTGTCCGTCCTGTGTTTCTTTGTCGTGAAGACCGGGTCGTCAGATATATATTTTGTCTTTTTAAGTTGGCAGTTCTGCTTTCAGTCAATCTGTTTCCTCACGCAACTCTGAAAACAGACGTATAATATTTAAATAGAACGTAAAAAAATGTGTAACTAATTTTATGACATTTTAATGTTGACTCTAGTAATTTACTTACAATGGAATCAAATATATTTGCACCAAAAGACTTCAATGTACTTGCGACATATTGTACTTTTTTAGAAACGAGTTTCTCGCCAGTGTGAACAGCTGTAATCGCACGACATAAATTATCACTGCATTTGACATCAAATACTGATTCTTATCGACGTCTGGATTCGTTAGCGATACTTTTTTAAGCAAGAGTACCGCAACACTTTCAGAATACTAAATTAGTAACAAATAAATCAATGATAATAATTCTGTGACATATAACTTTAATATACAAGATTGAATTTTCCTTGATCTTAACTGTTCCCTCCCTTGCATTCACGAATGCCCGAGTACAGAGAGCATTAAGACCATTTGCTGCTTGTTTTAGTTAAACTGGATGCATAAAAGCTTTTTCACCGTCTTCTTTCTTATTCCGATGAAAACTCATATTTATTATTAACATATGACAGCTGATCTTATGATATTGCGTCACCTTTTCATCTTATTGCAATGTGACTAAAGCTAAGATTGGTAAAGAAGTATAGTCTTACTATACTAGTGACAATTTCCAGATAGATCCAAGTTTGTACCCAATGGCTGAGGTAGCTCCTTAATATAAGTGAACGAAAGAAAATTAATTATTCATAATAATAATGCACAACATTTTATGTGTAGAGCATAACTTTATTAAAAAAAAAGCTTAAAAGCGCCGATATTTCGACATCATAATGTTGTCCTCTTCGGGGCCTCTACAATAACAATATACAATATACATCAGAATGTAGAGTACAAAAAGACAGTATAAAAACGATGTCATTACAAAATATCAGTGAAAGTGAAGAGATGGCACAATGCTACACGACTAGGGCGCTGACAAGACTAGTACGTAGTAATAAATTTAAATAAAAATCGATATTAAGTGTAATAAATAGTAAGTTGGACTGAGCGACAAGTATGTACAATGAAATGAGAATAGGAATGGCAACCGACCGAGTAAAAGTAACTGTGGATAGATAGGGAACTATAAAGGAGAGTACAGTGGATAACAATAGTCAAAAAACCGGAATCTAGGACAATGTAAGAGGTAAGTAAAATATGCGTATGAAACGTGTAACAGGTATATATTTGCGGGTAAAACCGTAAAAAAATCCCGAAATGGAGAAAAAGACCAATCAGTCATAAAATTTATGTTCAACATCTTGTAAACACTTCTTGTACATTGGATGTAGCTTGTTATGTGTATCATTTCAGAAAATATACGTTTAAATTTGTTATGTTCCTGGTCTAGAATTTGAATGTTTTTGAATTCAAAGGAATGGTGAGACTGTTGTGTGTGTAGAGAGATAGCCGATCTGTCATTATGGTTCTTGACTATTCTCAAATGTTAATTATTATCTATGCACAGATATCTCTTACTTTGACCTATATAACAAATTCCACATTCACAAATCACCATGTAGACGATACCACTTCTCTGAGAATTGGGTATTTTGTCCATTCCCAGTCTGATAATGTCAGGAAATTTACAATTATTAGAAAAAATTACTCTAATATTGAACTTGGAAAAAATTGAACGTAAATCTCTTAAGTGGCTGAATGTAGGAGAAAACAATAAAGGGACATGCCGAAGGTACAAAATTCGGTCCACGGCTCCCACCGCACTAAACATCACTTTGATCGCCTACAACCCAGGAGTCCCTGAGAACCCTATTAAGCAAACTAATTTGGGCTCTGATGAATTTATCAACAAAGTGATCTGGATAAGCGTTCATCGCAAGGATCTTCCTCGCCTCCTGAATATTTTTGGTTCTAAATTCAGGGTCAGACAATTTAAAAACTTCATCAATAAGTAAAGAGACGATCGCCCTCTTCTGGCTAACGGGATGATCAGAGAAAAAATTTATTTAACAAACGTCCGGAGGAGGATAACTTCTTATACAGATCAATCGAACAAAATGATGACAGATCGGCCATCTCTCTACACACACACCAGTTTTATTACTCCTTTGATTTAAAAAACATTAAAATTTTAGACCAGGATCATAAAAAATTTAAACGTGAATTTTCTTAAATGATACATATATCTATTCATGACAATTTAGTTAATAGGCAACTGGACACTAACAAGCTACATCAAATGTACAAGAAGTTTTGACAAGATGTTAGACATAAATTCCATGACTGATTCGTCTTTTTCTCTATTCCGGAATTTTTTTACGGTTTTACCCGCATAAATATCTGTTACACGTTTCATACGCATATTACACTTACCTCTTACATTGTCCCACATCCCACTTTTTAACTGCTGTTATCAACTGTACGCTCCTTTATAGTTCCCTATCTATCCACAGGTACTGCCACTCTGTTTGTTACCATTTTCGTTCTCACTTCATTCTACATACTTGCCGTTAAGTCGAACTTATTATTTATAACACTTTACATAGATTTTTATTTATATTTATCACCATGTACTATTCTGTAATTTTGTAATTGGATAGTTTTTATATTGTCTTTTTGTATTGTATATTCTGTTGTATATTGTGTATTGTTATTGTAGAGGCCCTGAAGGGGGCATGATATCGAAATGATGGCACTTTTAAGCTTTCTTTTAAATAAAGTCATGCTTTACACATAAAATGTTGTGCATTATTATTGATTATATTATGACAAAGGAGAAAGTTATGTGAGATAAATAACCAATAAATTATTTATTTATTTGTTTATTTCCTTTACAAGTTTTGACATCCTTCTGATCCCCTTCTTCTTTTAATATATATACTCAAAAATGATAACACCTCAAAGTTATTCCAGTTATATTTGCAATAGAATACGATACGTAGTTGATTGAACATCGTTCATCATTACTTAACTTATTTGACTAATATATGTACATGATACAATGTCTTTTTTTATTGACTATATATTGAAGTTAATGACGCATAATATATGGTTCAGCTTTAAATAGTGGCTCTGATGTCCCTTATTTACCAAGCGTAATATCTTGCATATTTAGATAAATCATGGACCTGTTTCTGCTTGCGCAGAGAACGGTAATATTAACTTACCAACCACTTGCACGGAAAGAATCGCATAAAAATTGCATTACTTGTACGTAATCCTACAGGTAAAGTATACGACAACGGAGACCGAATTGCGGTTGTAACGTCTCGACTGATTACCTCATCTTTATTCCTAAAAAAATAAAGTTAGAAGTAACTGCACAAAGATCTTTAAAATTAAAGATAAATAGAATATGTAGATGAGTTTCTAAGATATGTTATGTGTTCCTAAAAGATAAATTTGGTTGAAAAAACTATGCCTCAAAAATGGTTAGAATATAAAAAAATATTAATGTTATCGAAAACTATTTTTAATGGGGATAGGTGCCAGAAACAAAAACAAAAAGTCCTGCTATGAAGCTGATCCAACATGCACAAAGGTGATATTTCTATTCTCTGAGATATAAAGCAAACGAATATTTTTGGGTGTAAGGTAAGAAACTTTATCTTGTTTTCTGAACCGCCATAAGGAACTTAAAAACAAACTTTTTTAGCAGTCGATCATCACAACTATTTGGAGGATCTCTGAGATATAACTAATATCTAACAAAAATTTTATAATTTCTTTAATAAAAAGGAACAACAGAATATGGAATGATGATTTAAAATAGGCATTTAAAATATCCTACTACTGTATGAGATATGACTATTAAGGAAATGAAGTTAATTTATTTCCTGAAAATTGGAGAAAAACCGTTTTTTAAACAGTATAAAATCATGAGAACGACCTAAATTTAGTATAAATCCTGAATCTTTTCTGATTGCCCCTAATAATTATTATTAGTCTAATTTATAATTCTTCGCTTCTCTATCTTAAATTCCTAATCAATCTTTTGAAGTACGGACATCATGTATTCTTTTTAATAATGAGAATGCGCATTTCCTTCATCTGATGATAAAGCTGGTTTTTTTTAAATCATATGTCAAAGGAATAATATCAAGTAGTCCTTATCGATACGATGGAAAAATATTAGGTTTTGCGGACTAACCCTGATATGAACTAGTAGACATTTTATAAGCCATCTTTTGACTAAATTCATGGCACTGGGAAAAATGACAAGTCAAAAGTTGCCGAAATTTCCTTTGTATCAAGCATGACGTGGAGAGCTTTATTTTTACGTTAACTTAAATAACTTCGAAAAAGAGATATTTTGGGTACACATATACTTTTTGGGTACTATTGAAAAGTCTTTTTTTCGGACTATAAGTCAGTACGTTTTTGTCAACCAAGCTTATCATATCGTAAAAAAAAATTAGGCACATCGGTAAAAATTGCATCAAATTTTATAAAACCAGCACTAACAATACTAACTTAAACAAGCTTTTTTTAGATATTATGTGTGACAACTAATGCTAAAGTTTTAAGTACAGGTATGCAGAAACTTACTGAAACTACTTATAAATTTATGTTCTGTAGCCAAACATTGGAAGATTTCCTTTCTAGATCTAGATAGGACAAAATTTATTCAATTATTGGCGACTTGAAACATTTTTACAATAAGTATCAACATTTTGTAATGAAGCAGTGACTGCAGAGAGTTTATTGCATCTCTAAATTGCAAATGACCCAAACAAGTATCTCTTAATTTGTAACTATTACAACAAACCAGTTATTATATGAACTGTGTTGTATGTATTAGTCATAATAATATTAAAAATTAAAATGCTTTCTGTGCTGTATCAAATACATTTATCATAAGAATGTATATAAATATACACCTTAACTATTAAAAAATAATTATACTACATGACATCAAGGATAGCTGATCAGCTAGTAAACATTCAAGAGTAAAAAATTCACTTAGTATTCTTGATATTTAGTAGAACCCATCAGACTATGTCGAATGCAAGAAAGTTTTTATCAGGATTTAAAATGACTCTGTTGATTATAAGCTTATTTCAAACTAAAATGTAGTTGACTTTTATTTAAATTCTAAAAGTGTCACTAGTTATCTTGCCTAAAATTTTTGTATACTTTTTCAATTGTGTATTTTTTTTAATAGAAATTCTCTTAAAACAATACCAAAAGGAATACGTGCTTGTGTAGGTATGTCAACAAAAAAACCATATAGAATTTCAAAAAACTATTATAAAAAATTAACGAACCGCATCTATAGCTGATAAATTATTAGTCATTAGTAAAGTCACACTTACAAGACTGTAGAGATTATAAAGTTTGTCATCAGAAACTTTGCTATAAGAACTGCCGTTCTGTCATATAATAATCTTGCTGAATATTTTTACGTTTGGAATTATCAAATCTATAAAAAAGACCAAAGATGTTTTACTTTTGCTCACCATTCATGTTAAAAAGTATCTTGTGATGTAATTTGTTGACTGCTGTTACATAAACTAAGTATCTAACCTGACATTAAAAGGTGGCATAAAATAGTTTAGAATAGTACGATGTATTATTTATAATCTACTGCAATAAATGATTTTTCAAAGTTGCTTTATATTAATACAAGCTAAAAATAGTTGTCAGTGGGCAACATATTAGAGTACTAGAAATTGCAAAATGATGAATAGATGGTTAAAGTTTTGTACAGAAATGTAATACACCCAGTACTTAAGAATTTGAAAGTAATTAGAATGTTGATAAACTGCGAGATCATCTATATTACATATGTAAATAATATGAGTATATAGTGTGAAAGGTCCTACGTATGAATTTTGGTTGTCATCGATTTATTCGTTTTGTGATTGGATGATTGAGTAGACTAAGTAAAGCATGTGATTGGCTACGGGGAGTTAAGAGCGGCAAATTCAAACATCAAATATAAAAAAATCAAAATTTAATTAAATTTTAAGTTTTAAAAATTAATTTTATGTTTCAAAAAAATATTTCATACAGTTACAATTATTATATGTTTTCCGAATAGTTAAAATTTATGGTCATCGATTGATTCGTTCTGTGATTTGTGGAGATCGGTGAAGGGTGCGTAAATTTGAAAATGAGATTTAAAAACAGTAGTTTACATTTTTGCGTGGATAAAAAATCGTATTGATGTATTTAATTTTTGTCTTACAAAATCAAAAAATGTAATATTTTCTATTAACTGTGAAGGGTTTACGCGCGAAGCGCGCAGGGGTGGAGCCCCTAGTATCACATTATTTTAGGATCTTCTTCATTGTTTGTGGTAAAAAAATCATCATGTATATGTATGTGTTTTTATTTTGACATATGCTTGTTTTTAGGCTTTTACGTTTATTTGATAAAACCAGATCATTTGATTTCTTTGGTTGTAATTCTGCTTTGATAATGTTTCTGGCTTTAAGGTTGATATTTTGTATTACCTCTTCTTTATCTGCGGAATCATCAGGAGAGAAAATTTTGTACCGCTGATCGTAAGTCAGTAATAATATGGAATAGACGGGAATCACAAATAAACATTACACCTAATAAACAGAGTGCACTACTTTACTTTAAATATAACTACAAAACGAAGCAAGAATACCGTGAGGCACTACATATTAAAGGTTATTTCGATACACTTGCAGCTGTCGGACAATGGGCGTTCTCTCTTACACGTATAGTAAGTGTAGGTTGAATGACGAGTGGTAGCCAATCATAGACGCAAGATTATAAAAGTCCAGCTATGCTGTCCGCAAATATTGCCCTATCCTGACTGAAATGTGTCCAAAAAGGGTGATCTTTCGTCAGGGGGATCAAGAAAATTCGTAATTCCTCATTTTTTGACATTATTACAAAAAATTTAAATTTTATCTAATTTATATATTTTTGTTATTAAAAAAAATCGATAAGCATTTGTAAGAAAGAAAGAAATATGTAGAGGCAAATACGTTTTTAGACACAACAATTATCTAATCAATTGCAACGTACAGTAATACGAGGTGTGTTCAAAAAGTACCCGGAATTTTAAAATTTCGCGGGTCTGGATAGTTCGATTGTCAAAATTTTTTTTTTATTGTGTTAGTATACATGCCGCTAAAGTATGATAAAATTTTCAGCTATATTTACTGTTCACTTTGTCTAAGGTTAAACGTGTTTTTTGAGCTCGGCGATTTTTGCTTCTTTAAAGAATGAAAGAATTGAAGAATCAAAGAATTTGTATTAAATTTTGCGTAAAAAATGAAATAAAGTGTAACCAAGTGTGTGAACTGTTACAAAAAGCTTATAGTGAGTCTGCTATGAAAAAAACAAGTGTTTACGAGTGGTGTAAGTGTTTCCAAGATGGCCTGGAAGACGTTGAAGATGACGAACGCTCCGGTCGACCCAGCACGTTAATAATCGACGAAAATGTGAGAAAAGTGGAAAAATGGTTATAAATGATCGCCGAATCACAATTAGAGTAGTTGCTGATGAAGTTGTCATATTAATTGGCTCATATCATAACATTTTTTCAAATATTTTGGGCATGAAACGAGTGGCAGCAAAATTCATTCCAAAACTGCTGAATTTCGACCAAAAAAACAATCGCATGAACATCGCTCAGGAGCTGCTATATGACGTCAACGACGATCCAAGTTTGCTTAAAAGGGTCATAACTGGTAATAAAACATGGGTGTACGGTTATGATGTCGAAACCAAAGCCCAATCGTTCACCTCGAAGCATTCAACGTCACCAAGAGCGGAAAAAGCACGTCAAGTTCGATCAAATGTCAAGGTTTTGCTCACTGTTTTTTTCGATTTCAATGGCATAGTGCATCAAGAATTCTTAGTACAAGGTCGTACGGTTAATAAGGAGTATTACCTTGAAGTTATGCGACGTTTGCGTAAAACAAAAAAAAAAAAACGCCCCGATTTAT
>JAPYYV010006013.1:0-25198 GCA_030522625.1 Copidosoma aretas | reverse complement strand
CAAAAGGTACTTGAATGAAACACTAAAGATTAGATTACAAGTAATACAAAAAATCTTTAAAATAAGAAACGATTGTATTTTATACTACTAAAAGGAAAATTAGGCACGTGAGGGTGAGGAGCAAAGCGAGACGACACCATGAAGGGTGCGATCGTCTGCAGCGCTAGTGCTATGAACGCAATCTAAAGGGCGCAGAGCTCGACAGCAACTAAGTCGAAACGAGCAGCCTAGCACGCGTAGTTGGCTAAATAGATATATATACACAGGCTGCTTCGGGCGGTAGTCGACGTATGAACATATAAGTAAGTTTGTGTATATATTATAATCTAGTGAAGCGACAATACCGCAACACTCACGCAAACTATACTATTTTTCACAACTTAAACTAATTTTTACTACTTATACAAAACCCCTGGGTTGATGCGTCGAGTCCTTGATGCATAAAATAAGAAAAATAAAAAACAAAAATTACTTATTCTAATTCAAATAAAAAGGATGACAAAAAAAAAGCTTATCCCCCGGGTTGATGTAACGATGGGATGAGTGATATCGATACAAATAATTCGCTAATTTTGGGCGCTTTTAACAAGCATATTTTATCTTGGATTAAATTAATTGTAAATATGGCACTATCGTTATCAGAATATAACAAAACCTTAAACATAATGAACATTAATTCGGATGTACCAAACAAAACATTATAGGCCCATCATGACTATGAGATTCATGTCAAATTAAATCAGGGTAAAGGAATATTTAAAATAAAGAATGTCTGGTTGAACAGTAAATTTGCATAGCTGTATTACACCCGAATTAAATGGCTACTATACTAAATATACCTACAAATTTACAACATGTATATACGGTTTAAATGCGCTAAGAAGCCGCTGCTTCCTTGAAAAAGTAATATGAGGAAAATTGCAACAAGAAATCAAAATTAAGATAATTCTTTAGCCGGTATTAGAAACACAAGGCGGTGGACTGGTCTTTCAAGAGTCGCAGCAGCAGTGCGCACTAGAGCTACTCCAACTAAAGTGTTCAGGGACGATATATGATGGCCTTATTATCAAAAAATGAGCAGGTGTCAGTACTTCCAAATCCTCTAGATCATCGCTTAACGGTACTAAAGGACGGGAATTCAAGCAAGTTTCAATGAGACAAAGTAAGGTTACGTATTCAATAAATGTTAGTACCTGTTCACCTATTACTCTGTCAAGGTAAAATTTTGTAGATTTCACCGCCGCTTTCCACAGGCCACCGAAATGGGGAGCGGCAGGGGTGTTGAAGTGCCATTCAGTTCCTTGATCTAAAAGCCGTGCATTTAGCTGGCTGGAATTTTGAAAACACTTTAATAAGTTTTCTAGTTCATTATAATCCCCAATAAAGTTTGTACCCCTGTCACTGAAGAGTTTGGCACAACGTCCACGGCAAGCAGTAAAGTGGTGAAAGGCTGCCAAAAAAGCTTTCGTGGAATAGTCTTTAACGAATTCAAGATGAACAGCACGTGTAACCATACATACGAAAATACTAACATATCCCTTTTGGGTGCCTCGTCCTCTAGTTTGAGCTAGTCTAACAGTAAATGGTCTCGCATAATCTACTCCTGTCTTAAAAAAGGTTGGAGTTGGTTACAATCTGAAATCTGGTGGATCACTCATCATCTGATTTTGCGTCTTGCCAGCGTACCTCTTGCAGGTGATACATTTAATAATCTAATTATGTACGACCCGACGACCATGTAATAACCAATAATTCTCTCTGATCTTTTTTAAAACCAGCTGAGCTCCCCTGTGAAGATATGTAACATGGTAATAGTTAACAACTAGGTTAGTGAAATGATCGTTTGGACAAAGTATCAATTGGTGTTCTTGTTCAAACTTTTTCAAGGCACCACCGATTCGACCTCCTACTCTTAAAAGTTTCTTATATACAAATAGATTTAGCTGTTTTAATCTACTTGAGCCTTTCAAATCCACTTCATCTTCTACCTTTAAGTCTAAATTGTGCATTAAAACCAGAAGCTCAGAAGTAAAATTTAGTTTTTGATGTTCATGTATCCAAAAAAGTTTAGCGTTACTTATTTCCGAAGCTCTGAGCCATAGAGATTCACTATTTAAAGTGTCATCTAAATTACGGAATGGCAAATTTACACTTGTATAGTGGCTCAAGGGTTCAACTTGAGTTACAGTAGACAAACCGACTTTTACTGAAGTTATAGGACATTTACTTAGGCAACGAAAAATAAATCTCATGACAAATGCCGTGACTCTAAGTGATTTACTTAAACTAGAATACTTATAATATAAGTCCCAAGTTGTTATTGAAGTGGCTTTCAGAACGTGAACCTTAAAATCTGATTTATTGTCTATGTGCGATGTTTCTTCAATAGATACCTCTATTCTGTTGTATACAGGGTCAGTCTCATGTAACAAACGTGGGCCATAAAACCAAAGGTTTTGGCCAGGAAGGTGAGATGGAAACACACCTCTAGAAGCACCATCAGCTGGATTCTCTTTAGATTTGATATGGTTCCACTGTGCTGTAGGAGTTAAAAGTTGGATATTAGCACATCTATTGGCTGTAAAAGTAGGCCACTTGGGTGGCAAAGACTGGAGCCAATAGAGTGCATTTTTTGAATCGGTCCACAAATGTATCTCTGGCGATCCGAACACTGTAGTTTTTAAATGATGATCCACTTGTTTGGACAAAAGGTTTGCCGCACACAACTCTAATCGGGGTATGCTAAGAGTTTTGATAGGAGCAACTTTAATTTTTGCAAGCTGAAGTGATACATATACCTTGTCTCCTATCTTAACTCTAATGTATACTACCGCCACATAAGCGAGCTTGGAGGCGTCCGAAAATCCATGGAGTTGAAACTGATTGTGTTTTGGGGTATAATGGTTCCAACGAGGAATTCTAAGTCAATTTAAACTATGAATTTCATCTATCCATCTTTGCCAATCATTGTATATGCGTGAAGATAACTGATCATGCCATGATGATTTTACCAACCAAAGCTCCTACATCATTATTTCAGGCTTTATGATGGTAGGAGAAAGCCATCCAAGAGTAACGAATCTGATCTAATATTGGTTATAAACATAAACTCGTCTGACCAAGGATTCCAGTTGATCCATAGGACGGTCACCAATTCCTCATTCTCCAACAAATCCAATCGATTACTTGTCCATTTGCGTAACGTGATACAATATAAACTTGTAACCTTATTTAGTTCTTTAATTTTTTGTTTTGTTTCAATTAAAGTGTGTCCACCAGACAAAAAATCATCCATGTATACTTCATCTCTTAAAATTTCACAACCCAACGGGAATTTCAGTTCATAAAGTTCAGCCAATACTTTAAGTGCTCTTGATGCCAAGTACGGAGAGCATACAAGCCCATAGGTCACTGTGGTCAAATAAAATACTTGCAGGGGATCAGATGGATTGTCTCTCCATAATATAGCTTGATAGATATGGTCCGGTCTCGCAACTTCCACTTGTCTAAACATTTTCTCAGCATCAGTAGTAAAGACATATTGATAATTTCTCCGTCTAAGAATAAGATCGAACAAGTAAGGCAGTAAATTAGGGCCAGCAAAAAGGCAAGAATTAAGAGACAGGCCATTCTTAACAGAGAAAGAGCCAATAAATACCATTCTAAGTTTTGTAGTGGTGCTTGAATCTTTAATCACCCTATGATAAGGCAAGAGCCAAGCATCACCGTTCTTACCATTAGGGGATGCTCTCATGTTGCCTAGATCCCTATATTTTTGTATAAATTTTCTATATTCTTCATGTAGCTTTGGATTTAACTTAAAACGAATTTCTAACCTAAGAAAAGCACCTTTAGCTATACGGTAGGCCTGAGGGGAACATCTAAAGGGAAGCTTCATTACGACTCTACCATCATCATTTCTACTATAGTTATCGACAAAAAAAATTTCACATAAACTCTCTTCCTTTGATAATTTATTCTCAAGATGAGGGATCTCTTGACAGTCCCAAAATTTTTGCAGAAGCTCCGATAAAATAGGCTCTTCTACACAATGTCACGTTACTAAATTTTCATCATGTTTCCCTATGTTGGTCTTTTTAGATAATACTTCACCAGAGATCAACCAAACTAGCAAGGAACATGAAGCAACAGGTTGACCCAGTTCTCCCTTGATAAGTTGGCCTTGAATTATCACAGCGTGAGTGGCTGCATCAAGTAACAAATCAACTGGATTATTTTTCAAATATTCTGGATCAGCTAGGTGCAAGCGTTAAAATTTTCTAGCATCAGGGAATCTTTTTACTGAAGGAGGACCATACGATGATACCTTAGGGACAACAAGAGCGTCCACCAGATGGGAGAATTCTGAATCAAAATGAGGTTGTATTGAAAATTTGACTGATCCCCTTGCCACAGTCATTACTTCGTCGTCTACTCCAGTCAAGCTAACGTTAACCTTCTTCGTTTTTAATTTCAACAAATCAACAAGGGATTTTGAAACCAAAGAGCTTTGTGAGCAGGAATCGACCAATGCTCGAACTAGAATCTTATTACCATTGAGATCAACAGCATATACCCTAGCAGTGACCAAGAGATCTGAGTGAGGCCTACAGTTGAAGAGGGTAGATTTAACTGAGCTTTTAACTGTTTCGGTTTTTTTTTAACCATCTATGTTAGAATACTTGGAGCCACCAAATTGGGTCTTACGTTTATATCTGCCGGTCTACTTTCCCTATGGAGGAGTGTGTGATGTTTTTATTACAAACTGAACACTTACATTTAGAGGAGCAGTCCTTCACCTGGTGGCTACCAAAATAATTTATACACAGCTGTTTACCGGCAATTAAATATTTTTTGTCCTCCCATGACTTTCTTTTAAACTGCTCACAATTTCTAAGAACGTGTTCAGCTTGACAGTACAAACAAAGCCCTTAAGTTTGTGCTGGAGCAATTGTCTGATGGGTACTAGAATTTACTCTTTTATCTTTATGTTTTGGGCTCTTGTTTTCTAAATAATTAGTCGAGGGAAGCTGTGGTGCTTTCTGCACGTAAGCTTCAAGAATCGATATTTGAGAATTAATGAATCTTCTTAATTGCTGTAAGGTAGGTGGTTCTGCACCGCTGCCTGGTTGTTTGTACCAATATTTTTCCGTATAATAGTCAAACTTGCTTACTACAGCGCCCCGAATAAATCATTTTGCCCAGCTTCTCGTTCTAAAGCTAATAAAAAATCTAATTGTCCGAATATTTCTTTATTCAAGCGCTTAAGTTCGGCAGCAGAACGATTGCTCATAGCCTTAGCATTTAAAATTGAATTAATATAGCTAGTTACTACACGGCAATTATTATTATAGGAATTCACTAAAGTTTCCCACGCTTGATTATACTGTTCATCGGTCAAAGCTATATTTTTTATGAGGTCTGCAGCATCACCTTTTAGATTAGAGCTTAAGTAATGATGTTTGAGAACCTGTGATAGATTAGCCTTCTGATGTATTAACGCGCGGGAAATATCTCTAAAATTCTCCCACTCTTTATAGTCTCCAGAAAACATGGGTATCTCTACATGACGTAACGATGCAAGACCTAGTGAATCTTGAGAAATGCCCGTACCTGTAGGATTTGGCCGAGGACCCCCTTCGGAATTCAGCCTAGCAATATGGTCTTTAAATTCTCCCAGTCCATTGTAATACTCATCTTCACCAATTTCATACACTTTTGAACTACAATATTTATGTTGAAGATTCACATCTTCCAATTCTAAAATTTCCCGGTGAGTTTGTTTAAATTCCTCAAATTCATCCTTAAATTGAATCAGTCTAGCTTCTGCTTGACCTACCGTCATTTTAGCTGCACCTAGCTATTTGAAATTAGAATAAGCGTTCTTAATCCTAACAACCAGACCCCCTTGCTATCGGACAAGTAGGTCCATGGTGATTGTTGAGATAAAAAAAAAAAAGGAAAGTATCGGTGATTTTAGGACAAACTAAATAATATAACAACTCAGTACTAATCAAAGTTAACTCTTAACTGAAATAAAACAAATGAACTGGGATTGATAATTTATACTAGAAACCAATTTTTGTGCAAATATAATTAATAGACTTCTAATAATTTTTTTTAATGTTTCCATCACTAACCAATAATTGAACTACCAATTAAAATATCTTGCTAGAGAAAAAAAGGGGGGACTGACGACTCACTCTACCTGAAGGAAGAGGATCACGCGCACTACTGCTGCACTAAGTACCAGATAATAACCATGAACCAGTGACATAAATTTTCTATTAGTTAATAAAGTTCAATTTTAAACCTTGTTGCAAATTTTCCCTAAGTATTCCATCTTTGGCGACGCAAGCAGTCCTTATTTTCTAAGATATTATTTAAAGACTAAACTAAATCTTTTGTACTTCATTTTAATATCAGTATTATTATCTTTTAATTCTCTGTGCGAAAATTAATGAATAAACTTCATTTTACTGAATCTAGCAATGATTAATAAAAAAATATTTGAATTCCCAAAAATCATGTCCACACCCTGGGCTTGTGCGTCTAGTCCAGCAGGTCGTGCGCAAGCACGGTCCTATCAAGTTTAACCTGCAGGATCAGCGCCATTTCCACTGACGGTGTTTGCCGACAGCCGCACGACCACGTCAGGGGCCGCCTGCTCGCAAAAAAAGCCTTTTACCGCGGAGAAAATAATATTAACTCCAACAAACAAGAATTCCTTTTAGTAATACTTCAGTAAGTAGTGTGTATATATAAATTTAAATACTTTATCTTGCTCCGAAAGCCTTCACTAAAGACTATTGAAAATATAGTTTACATACAAAAAAAAAATCATCTAATTATAATAATAGCAACAGTGCTAACTTAATTGTAATGTACATATCAAATCGATAAATACACTTAAATTTCCTTTAGTTTTATTATGTTCAACATGATATTTCACTTGTACCTTTGATACCGACGATGCACTTGCTGCAACAGCGTCGATGTTGGAACGACCACAAGTAGTCAGTAGAATTGTTGACTATCATGGGAGGACACCAGCTACTGATAGGGGCACCGGTCTCTCAACGAATTCGTCGTCTTCGAAGGCCGGTAGGTCGTCCTAGCAAGGCTAAGCTTCCTCTCGTATTCGAAGTGGATGCTGCACTACCTGATAGCTGTTGCTACCCTTGCGTTTAATTGCCTCCAATTAGCTAAAAAGGCAAATGACTTTAGCGAGAAGCAATAGTTATGTCTACGTACACACGCTGTGAAGCGTTTGTGCGAATTCAATGCCGAGGTAACTGGCCGGGGAGAGAGAGAGTGAGCAATAAAGTCACCTCTCAATACTGAAAGGGCTAGCGCGTGCTCGGAAGCGACGCGTAGAGCCGCAATGCTTTGGCCACTAAGCAAGGGCGAACAATATTGTGAAATAGAGCTAGTAAATTAGAAAGCTAAGCTGTATCCTCCTTGACGTTAAGCGTGTTCGAACCATACACACAATGCCACACTGCTTGGACTTAAAGCAGGAGCAAACTCAATGAAGAGAGAAAAATTTTTTCTCTAATGCGATGCCCGCGTATTGGACTAAATGCCAGGCTCTATTCTCAATGCGTGTGTGCGTACGTGTATATATGTCCAAGATGTCCGCGTATTAACTTCATACGCGAACCCGAAATAACAACAACGTTCTTGTGCTCTATGTTACTTGTGCTGAATCGGCCGTGCTATATTAAAACAACACTAGCAGCAGCAACCACACAACAACAGAACATAGAGAGAGTGAGAGAGAAACACTTGAAGGTTTGGTTGCTGTCGAGTTGCTGATGAAAGGAATCAAGATGGCCGTCAAAACTGAGAGAATCTCTCCGCTCTCAAAAATGGCCAAGCGGCCACAGCTCGACCATCCGGCTCGAAGGACCATATCTATAATTACGAGACGATGGTATACTAGTCATATTGGTGGTCGCAAGATTTGAAATACTGGATGGTCGAGGATGTAAGGACGGCACGATGGACCCGTTTGAGGTCAGAGCTGATAGAACATGCACACACAAAACATCCAATACCACAATCAAAAGGTACTTGAATGAAACACTAAAGATTAGATTACAAGTAATACAAAAAATCTTTAAAATAAGAAACGATTGTATTTTATACTACTAAAAGGAAAACTAGGTACGTGAGAGTGCGGAGCAAAGCGAGACGACGCCATGAAGGGCGCGATCGTCTGCAGCGCTGGTGCTATGAACGCAATCTAAAGGACGCAGAGCTCGACAGCAACTGAGTCAAAACGGGCAGCCTAGGACAAGTAGTTGGCTAAGTAGATATATGTATACACAGGCTGCTTCGGGCGGTAGTCGACATATAAACATATGAGTAAGTTTGTGTATATATTATCATCTAGTGAAGCAACAATACCGCAACACTCACGCAAACTATACTATTTTTCACTACTTAAACTAAGGGAATCATACAGTAATATTTTTAAAAAAACCTTTAAAAAGGTACAACCTTGGAAAGTAGGATTTTTTTTTGCTTTTTCTCCGTACTTTTTTAGACGTCGATTTATAAATGTCTATTAAATCATTTTTATATCCGAAGAACTGTTTAATCTTCCAGCGCATTAATTAAGAAATTTAACGAAACTCCTAGAAACGAAAGCTGTAAATAAATGGTAAGTGTGTTTGTAGTTGAAAACTTGCCCTGCTTACAATATATTTTCAAGGAAATTTTTTTTTACACATGTTTTATTAGAGGAATGATCTTAACCACGGGCTTTCTAGATTACTTAAATAAAAATAATTAAAAAATGTATATCATATGATTTGTCTTAAGAAATAACAACATGTATACTTGTGTCGACCGAATTCGATCCGATCGACATTTGCTATGCAGAGTGTTAAATTACACTCTTAACTAGATGCACACCTAAAAACAAGAATTTTTTGAAGAAAACTATTTGTAAAATTTAGAAATTACACATCAAAAGATCTTGAAGAAATTTCGTTAAAGGACATGACTGAAAAGTGAAGTGTCTGTAGTAACTGACTCTATTGGCAATAAAATGTCTCAGTAATACTAATGACACAAAAATTTGAATAATAAATTGGGTAGATCCAGCATACATCTTCATACTTCTTAAGACGGAGCATATGATATGAATTTGTTAATTATATTTTTTTGTATGACCTTGAAAGTCTGTTATTTTAATTTTTTATTAGAATAAACACACGTAAGAAAAAAACCTTAGAAAAGTATTGTAAGCAGTGCTTGTTTTCATTTTTAAACACACTTGTAAGTTTATTCATCGATCTTACAGCTTTATTCTCTGGGATTACTGGTAAGTATGCTATATGATAAACTAAAAGTTTGAAGTACTTGTATGCTTTAAAAATTATTCAATAAATATTTAAAAACCTACGTTTGAGAAGCACCATAAAAAGAGTATAAGAAATCATACATTCTTAAGTCACAATATTTTAAAGATTAATTCTTTAGATTTAGTAAAACTGTCCTTTTAGGGACTTTGTTTATGAAAATTACCAACAGTAAATGAATTGAACGAACTTTTTTCACTAAATAACTCTGTATTGCCAAAAATTTAAGATTAAACTATTTTTACCTAACCCAACATGATTATTTAATAAAACTGTGGCACCAGGTGCCTGTTTATATCGGAAAATTATTGGCAATTTGCTAAAATTTATCAGTCCAGAAAAATCTTGACTCGTACCTACATTTTCTATAAACTTATCAGAATAATCTAGTATTTGTCCCGTTCTTTTCTCTAAATTATTTTTTAACTGTTTTCCATCTTGTGTACAAACTTCTGTTTGATCAAAATCCATCAAAGTTTTTTTGAAGAAATAAATTCCTAGGATTTATCAAAAGTATCCTCTGTATTAAGTGTATATGATTTTAATTTGTAGTTTAAATCGTGGCCTAGGAGAAACGAGGGGATAGCTCTGCTCAGCACTGACAACAAGGACAACAAAAATCACCGCTGAAAAAAAGAATAACTTAAATTAAGTAAACTTAGATAAGGAGAGAGGGGGACTATGGAAATTTTGGACAAAAACAGGATAACCCGGGAATCTGGGCAACAACCGGATAACTTGGAATTTTTATTTCAAAATCAATCTAAGGTTATAACGATGTATAATTTTTATGTCAAATGATTAATTGATAAGTTTATAAATTTTTTGTTTAATATTTTGATGCTAGTAGATTAAAAAAATTTCATCAATTACATAAGATCACATACAAATACATCATTTTTCGCACACATTGCGTTGAATTATTTCTTGAAAATTGATGACTTTGTACATAACTCAGTACGTCAAGTAAAAACATATATTTGATCTTTATTACCACAGCTGGGATCCGTATACTTTACCACGTATGATATAAAATTCATAATAACAATTTGGTAATAAATAATGCTCTAAGCTACTAAATTATGTTGATTTCATTTTATAACTGCTACGGTATATTGTACGCACAACATCAAATGTAGTATATTTATTAATCAGGCTTGGAGTACAGGGTTAGATGGATTGGAAGCTTAAAAAATTATTTTAATGTGTTTTCGATAAATTCGAAATAAAAGTAACTATTTAAAAGAAGCAATTACTTATAATACTAATTTACTCGGGTTTTTAAAAAAATTGTAAACAATTAGCAATGAGGAAATGAAAAGTGATGCATTGGAACTAGTTATCGTTTATCACGGAGATCCAAATGATGGATTGATAATTGAATCAGAACAATTTTTCCGTTGCTTGAATCCGAACCAATAGGCGCTTCTTCCAATAAAAAAGGTACGAATATCGAAGTATGTCCTTTAGAAATTTTTGGTTGTTCCTAGAAAATGACATTTGTTTGAATGTTTCAAATATTTGTATTGCTAATCGTTTGATTCGTTCAAGTTACTAATTTTTTTATATGTTTTTGAGGGATGTGAAGTTTTACAGCAAGAGCGGACTTTGCGAGGCATAGGGGGAAGGGGATTTCATATAATTATTAGTATTTATTCATGGAATTAATAGATTTTTTGGCAATTAAGAAAGAAGAATCCAGTTTACCGCAGCAATATATCAAATATCGTATGAAAATTTGCTGTAAAATATATTTTCTCCATTGAATTAAAATCTATTTTTCTAAAGTAAAAGAGAAATGAAGTTCAGAATTCCTTATTTTCTATAGAAGCTTTGGTGGATGTGGTAAACATAATAATTAGACAAAGTTTCAATAACTTATTGATGATTTTACCAATCAAATTAAAAAAAAATTCTTATATTAAATAGAACAATTATGACTACAGATATCTAACAAATGCATCGACACTTCTCCAATTTCTTTAATCAACTCTATTAGAATGAAGAAAAAAACAAATTATTCAATAATTTCTGCCATTAAAGCTGCAATTTTTTTTTAGTGACTGTTGAGCCCTTTTTTGCTGGAGGAAACTTTGCATAGAAGGAACTAAGGGGGTTGTCAGATTCGTACGAATTAAATATAACAAAATCCAAAAAGAATGACAGAAGAAAAGAAGCGGCTAAATTGATGATGAAAAATACCGGGACTTTAACGGCTGGGGGGCTAGCTAAAAAACCGTAAGTAGGAATTCAGTTAGAGCTATTGCTAAGATCGAGATACGAGAGATATATATATATGAGCTTATTTGGAGAAAGTTGAGTAAAAGATGCAGCAAGTACGTGTCAGAGATAGAAATTAAGTCTAGAAGTTTATGTAAGGGTAGCCCTGAGGTTCGCGACTAACTAAGATACTGCAGCTTAGATGGCTTTCTAAATATAGGCGTGTGGCATTAGACTACGAATCCTGGATATATGGAACGAATTGAAAACAGATAAACACAGGTAAAAATAGGTGTCTACCACCAACAAATATGTATCTGATTTTCCTCCTATTTAAATAAAAAGAAGATTGTTCCATAGTCCCTTTTATGCAAAAAAATTACGAAAATTAAAGTTTTTTAAACATAACTGAAAGGCTATAATTAAATAATTTTTTTTATAATTGATGTTTTGTAGATAATTTAAAAGGGATTCAGTTTCACTGATAATTTATTTAAATACTCGCAAAATAACGACAAAATTTCCGAAAATTTCAATAATTTGTTACTCTAAAAGAGAATATGCTAGAGTGTTGGAATTTCGATCAAATATGTATCTTATTACCCTTTATAAACGAAAAAATTTTTGTCCCCATATTTATTAGTTTTCCATATATCTCATTTGTTTATAAAAATGTCTCTAATGTTGAATAAAAATTTGACCTTTTTGCGATATCAGAAATATTTCATCCAGGGCTTGTTTTTTTTGTCCTAACGTCAATTTCATAAATTTGTTATGTCCATATCGATTATCAATTTTAACCTCTGAAATGGTGTTGACAACATTGCTACTTTTTCGGTTGGCGTTTTTTGACAATACCTTAACAACAAATAAACGTATCGTTACGCAACTTTGTTATGATTGTTGGTAAGTTTCTACGAATTTACAAAAAAAAGTTCCTTTAGGACATCTAGAAGCCGAGATAATTTTTTTAATTGTTTAATGCGTAAAATGTTTGTTCATAAATATTTTTTGCTGAAATTTTGGATGCATCTTATCAGTCACTAAAGTTTGTTATGTTATCAAGTGCTGCATAAAAAGGCCCATTTTTTTAGTCAAAATAAAATTTTTAATAATTAGTGAATTATGAGCGGTTTAGATTTGTTCGGCTCAAGTACAAGGAGATTGTTTTGATCAAACGACTTCTAAATTAGGGCAAATATAAAAATTCTTTATATCTCGGTTTTTTTCCGGCTGATTTCATTGTTTTTTTTTATAATGTGGGGTAACGTCCAAAAATAATGCTGATGGGCACATTTACAATATTAAGCTAATGACCAAAACATTGTTGTAAACATTTTTTTTAAATATTTTTTTTTGTCTTCTTGTTCAACTAATACTGGGCGTATTTACTTATCTTGTACATGTATTTTAGATCTTGTAAATTGCAAGAGATGCCGGGGATATAGATAAAATAAAAAAATTTTTCGATGAGTTTAACCCCTTTCCTATTTGCATATATTCTGTAGCCGTTGGAAATGCAAAAGTAAATTATCATCAAGCATTAGCGAAAGGTTTAAAATTGCAAGATGCTTCTTCCGTACAAGTGTCCAGTGATGTTAAATTTAATCGCATCAATAAAACCGTATCTCCTGCAGATTCCAACTTGAGAATTAAATTAACTAACGGTAAGACCCTTAATATCGGCCCACTATCATTACTATAGCGTATAACATTAAATATGGAAAGCAAAGACGATATGAAAGATTATCTGCAATATGAATTGGCTTCATATCCACTTTCGCTATTAAAAAATATAACATTCGCAAAACAAATAAGTCCAGCTTGCATAGCGTTGCTTAAGAGCATTGAAGAGCCAACAAATGCACTATCAGCGATTCTCGTTGTTGATGACGGATCTTTAATGAACGTTGTGCAGTGGAAACGCAATGATGTGGGAAACGACATCGTTGTAAATATATGAAATACGTAAAGACTTATTTTGCAACAAACAGGATCGTCACAATTGATGAGTACGGCACAGCTGATATTACTAAAAGTGCTGAGCGATCGCGAAGGAAAAAAAAATACGGCCTATCGAAAATTCAAAATAGATACCAATACTAAAGTGGAGTTGAGGTACTTAATGATGCCGATGTACCGTTCGTAACAATAGCAATCTCAGAAGCTAAGTATCAGAGCGACAAAAATATTGTCATTGTTGGTAATGATGTGGATGTGTTGCTCCTGATGACGCAATTACAAGCACGCGGAAATTTTTATGAGAAAATATTTTTACGAAAACTACTTTCAAAGGGAAATCAAAGCTGTGGCAACGAGAGTGGTTTAATTTGAATAGTTTTATGAATTAGAGCCTAAGAGAATGCATTGGATTTGTATACTTGCTTACGGGTTCAGATACTATTTACTCCATGCTTTTTCAATCAAGGCAAAAACACAATTTTCAAAATCCCGCACGACATGCTGTTAAACTTTTTACCGCTGTTTTTACAATTTTCCTCCTAATGTTAGTGAACTATTTTAAAATTGTTAAAAATTAATATTACATACCTATAACAGAAAGGTAGATCCGTCGTACGCTAAGCTGTATGTCGCTAGGTGTGGCGATAACATGACACTACCCGAGCTGTGATTCTTGTAATATTCGGACTTTAAAACGAGAACAAAATCTACTTATGAGATTTTGCCTCTCACCAGTGACGCAGCCAATCGACTCATTCTGCGGGTGTATAACAAACTCCAGAAGTAGCTACGTAACAATCTGCAGCCTATTAGTTTTGGTTGGCAACAAAGTGAGCGTGGTTTGCTCCCTACACATACAACAGAGCCTACATCCCGAGAGTGTAAGAAAAAAAAAAATACTTGCGCCTGCGAATGAGGGTGCAGAGGAAACCGTCGTGGATGTCGTAAGCATGGACTAAAGTGCACCCAACTATGTTCACGTTGCCCTGGTAAAATGTGTGATAACAGCGAGTCACTGATGATAATCAAGGAGTTGTTTGACAGTGACGGCGACGACAGCAGTAATCGAGTCAACGATAAAGCTATAGGCACAATATTAGAATGTATTGAACTGTATATTATCCAAAATATGTCAGCAGATTATAGTTAAGAAAGTGTGATAGTAGTGACAATATTAAACAATTAATAAAGAAAGTGTGATTAAACTAACACTGAAAAATGTACCGCTAGGTTTTGTTTGTATTTACTTGTACATGTGTAAAACAAATTTTTTTTCATTTCTTGTACAATTAAAAGCTGGAAAATAATTATTTAATTTTTTACAGTACTACCCAAACAATTTTACCATTACACAACTTAAATAAATGTATAATATTAGTAAATAAGCACAGTATTAGTTGCACAAAAAAAAATGTATAAATAAAAACATTATTTATAACAATTTGGTATTTCTTACCCCAATATTGGTAATGTGCAAATTAATATTATTTTCGCACGCTACCTCACATAAAAAAAAAAACATCAACTCGGCCAAAAAATAACCGAGGCATAAAGAATTTTTGTCATCGCCCCAATTTGAAAGTCGTTAAATCAAAAAATCTCTTTTTACTTGAGCCGATCCAAATTAAGCCGCTCGTCATTCACTAATTATTAATAATTTTATTTTGACCACAAAAAGGGGCTTTTTCAAGCGGCACTCGATGACATTACAAATTTTAAGTACGTAATAAGATGCCTGCAAAATTTCAGCACAAAATATTTATATATTAACATTTGGTAGATTAAACGATAAAAAAAATTATCTTATCTTCTCTATCTCCTAGCGCAACTTTTTTTTTGTGAATTTGTAGAAAATCACCAGCGATCGAAGTAACAATGTTGCGTAAGAATCCGTCTATTTGTTGTTGAGTTATTGTCAAAATACGCCACCGGAAAAAGTAGCAATGTTGTGAATGCCATTTTGAAAGTAAAAATTTATAATAATCTATACGGCAATAACAGATGCATAAAATTGACGTTTCGACAAAAAAAGCGAGCTCTGGATGAACTATTTTCGATAACGAAAAAAGGTCAAAATTTTATTTAACATCAGAGACCTTTTAAATAAACAAACTAGATATCTCGAAAACTAATAAATGTTTTTTAACAAAAATTTGTGTGTAAGTGAAGGGTAATAAGATACATATTTTACTAAAATTCCAATACTCTAGCATTTTCCCTTTCAGAGTAAAAGTAATTGAAATTTTCGGCAATTTTGTCAGTTTTTTGTGATTATTTCAATAAATTATCAATAAAACTTAATCTACTAAGACTCAAATTATCAGGTTTTAAATTATTCAAAAACAGCAATTCTCAAAAAAATTAATAAATTACAGCTTCTCAGTTATTTTTTAAAAACTTCAATTCTCTTAATTTTTTTGCAGCACCTAAGCTATGGTAAAACTTTTGAAGATAAGGCTGCAGTCAGCTGTGGTGACGGCTATGGGATCTTCTTTTTCGGGAACTTTGAGCAGTCACGGTACGTGGCCCAGTGATCACCTTGGCATTCGGCGCAGGTAGGCTTAGTAGATTTGCTGGCTTTTAGGGGACAGCCATGAGTAGCGTGGTTTTTTTAATACAGAAGGAACAGATCCAGGTTGCGTGGCAATAATTTGCCGTATGACGGAACTTTTGACAGCATCTGTACTGTGGTACAAGCTTGTTTTTTTGTTTGCCCCCGACTTTTCCTCGGAGGACCATGATGGACTAGATATTAAAGACGGACTGAACGTCTGGATCGGTACAGTCAAGGTGAACCACGACTAGGAAGGCCAGATTTTGTTGCCTCTGCACATGCAAAATACCTTCTTGGCAGCTGGAACTTTGAGACGGATCCCTTACAGGACCTCTTCCTGAAAGTTAACGTCGTTGATGCCACGGATTACTACGTGGAGCTCTCAGTCTTTTGTTAGCTGATGCGTCGTGTATTGAACGTTGGCCTCGTCCAGGTGTTTCGTGGTATCGCGGAAACTGTCGACCACTTCTATACGAATTTTGATTCCGTCGGAGACATTGTACGCCTTTTTGACGGGGAAGTCGTGGTGAGTGAGAGCTTCTTTGATCTTGGGTCCGTGCTTTTTCTCACTGATGATGATCGAAGAAAAAGGTGTTTCGGTCTGCTACCCTTTTCCGTCGTCAGTATCCATGCCCTTCTTAGATTCGTTGTCTGATTTTTTAAGGTTAAATATGCAGTCTTTCAATGTTATCTGAGTCTTTATCGAGTTCTTTGTTGGTGTCGTGTGTACTCTGTTTCTTGTCTGCTTTGTTGTGCCTTTTACGCTTTTTTTGTAAGCGTTTAAAATTTCGAACAGCTTAGTGTCAGAGAGAGTTAAAGCTGTCTCTTACTTCTGAAATTCGAGCACAATTATTGCGAGATTTGACAATTGCGATTCGGGGTTGTCCACTATTACCACTTGCCATTCGTTCTATTCTTTGAAACCGGCCACTTAGATTTGGTATTAGGTAAACTAAAGCTTGATTTAATGGTTTTCGGCTGTAACTTTTGCCAACTGCTTTTGAAGTACTTTTTTCTTGGGGCTTACCATGATCATGAGGTTTCAGAATTTAGGACATCGAACGTTACGCGTCTTGTCGCCAATAAATAGAGAATTTTGCTTAGGGGATACCCCTTTTTTGATTATCTTTTGTTTCTTTCTACGAATAAGTGTGGACTGCATTACTATTTTAAATTAAATAATAATTTTGGATATTTAATTTGGTTTAAAGAATACACTAGTAAGAAAGTTTATACAGAGTGTTAAAAAACAACCGCATTGTACGTTTACAATAGATAAATAAGTTAATTTTAAGACGCAAGTCATCAATAAATTTTTTGCTAAATAACAACTATCAAGTGATAATTAATAATTTAGTGGACCAATCAGCGCGGAGTATAAGAGACGATGGCAGCGGCGGCGGCGTCAGGAGAGTAGCGGCGTGGCAGCGCGGGTCACGTCAGGCTGCTGCTCTCCCCTCCCCTTCGAGCGCATACTTCTACTCGCAATGTTCTAGTGAACAGAAATGCCAGTATTTTATATTAACATGATATTGGACTACAGCCGCGTAAAGGTGCGAGCCATTCTTCCGTGTTTTTTTTATTTTAAACTCCACAGATCAACTTAAAATGCGTTCGCGCTGAAGCGCCGAAGTCTTTCAAGGATTCTATTTTATCAGCGCCTAAGGAAGAAATAATATGTACCAGCGCGAGAAAGTGCGAGCTGTTTTCATGCGTATTTTTTATTCTAAACTCCACAGATCAACTTAAAATGCGTTCGCGCTAAAGCGCCGAACTCTTTTAATGATTTGATTGTATTCTGGTTTTATTGTCAATCATTTTCTTTTATATTCAAATAAATAATAAACATATGAAGTCTCGAAAGTGCAAAGTATTTTAGATGCGTCTTCGTATTTAATGATAAAAATTTAAATAATCAACTAAGCGCGAGAAAGTGCCGAGCACTTGTGGGGTTTTCTTCGTTTTACCAAAGATAAAGAATCGATTATACATAGGTAGATAGATAGATATACGTTTATTAAAGCCTTGGGGTAGAACCTCGTCTGGCTCTCATTGAAAATACAGGTAAAGACAATTTTCAGAAGATATACAGTGCGTGATTGTTAAATGAATTAATTATTAATAAAATAAAATCAAACAATGATTATCCGTTGATAACACAATTAATTTTAAATATAAATAATAAGTTGGTGATAAATCTAAGATAAATAAACAAGTCGCTTCTTAAATACGGAGATTACATGCTAATGCTGAGTCACATTGAAAGTAATTACTTAAGTGTAAATATACATAGTAGTTTGCAACGCAAAATAAATAAATAAATAAATAAATAAACAAATAAACATTCGGGACACAGATACAGAGATAGGTTTACCGTAAAAACATTCATATACGATCGTTAGTCGCCAAACAGTAAATAAATAAGTACCTAAATAGATTGAAACATGAATATATAAATAAATTAAAAATAAATTAAAATCGTGTATACTGAGGTATAAGTTTCGCTGTCGTAAGGTAATAATACAAACGAAATGTATACAATTACGCAATACTCAAAAATATGAATAAGATTAGAGCAGGAAAATTTGCGTTGTGATGGAGATAAAAAATAATTAGTAGAGAAATAAAGCAAGAAATATGGACTTATGTGAGTGAGTATGTAATAGAAGGATTTATGTGGTAGTTGTAATAGTTAAAGCAGTATTCAACGTATGATCATTACTGGAGCAAATAGATTAGAATGTAGGAATGGTTACGGACGGCCTTTTATCATTTAGGGAGTGGTGGGAGGGGAGCAGTGCTATCAAGTCTCCAATCAGTGATGTCATTTACAAGTATGTCGATAAAAAGAGAACTTTTGAAGCTGTGCAGGTACGATCGATCAAAATCCAATACGCCACGTGAATTCAATAGTGAGGCTGACTGTATGACAAAAGATCTACGAACGGTCTCGGTGTGAAACCGCGGGCATACAAGAGGCTGGGGGGGAGTCGGGCAGTACGCCGCAGAGCAACATCTAGGTCCTCGAGTAAAGTAAAGAGCATCGCTAACAATTGTGGACAGTTGGAGGAGATAATAGTGAAAGCTAGTGAACCAAGAAACCAGTCACGCCGTCGATTAACAGGAAGCCAGCCGAGTGCCAACCGGTAAGGGGTGACTCTCTCACCACGAGCAATGTATCCGAAAACGAAGCGAACGCAGGCGTTCAGAGAACGGTGTAACTTGAGATTATTATTGCAGGTGATGGAATGATAGGCCACAGACATACAGTCTAATCGGGGAAGATGAGAGTCTTGATGAGGCGCTTTCTGACGGAGAAAGAAAGAGAGCGACGGCAAAACCAAAGAGCACGCAGGGCCCCGAATATCCGGCCAGAGATATGTCGCGCATGATGATCCCAGCTTAATGTGGAGGTGAACCAGAGGCCTAGGTTCTTATGTTCTGTAACATATTCGAGTGGTGTATCATTTATGCGGACTCTAGGGGCTGTATCGAGGTCTATGCGACAGAGAAGATTGGGGCTGCCCAATATCATAACCGTGGTTTTTGGAAGGTTGAGGTTGAAGTAATTTTTTTTAGACCAATCAGCGATAGCTTTGGCATCTTGCGTAATATCAGCTATCCCCTCATACAGGTCCTCGACTTTACAGGAGAGATATATCTGAGTATAGTCAGCGTAGCATATATGTTTAGTATGCCTAAGTACCGTCGCGATATCACTTGCAGCTATGTTAAAAAGCAGGGGTCCAAGGACACTACCCTGAGGAACGCCCGATGTGGGAGAAAACCATTGAGACACCACCCGCCCATTAGCAGAGATGGAATGGGTCCTGGCGTGGAGGTAGAAGTAGAACCAGCGAATAGTAAGTCGCAATTGAGGCGATGGAGTTTTTGTAGCAGCAGGCGGTGACATACCGTATCGAAGGCCTTCGATAAGTCGAGAAAAACAATTATAGTCACCATGCTATTGTCCATTGCAAGACGCACGTCCTCAAGAACCCGGAGCACAGCTGTTTGAGTGATATGCCCTCTACGAAAACCTGCCTGCATAGGATCAATAAGTGAGAAGTCTGCGAGATAATTTGACAGCTGTATGTGTACCAGCCGCTTGGTGATTTTAGACACTTCGGACAATTTAGAGATGGGTCTTGTGTCAGAAGGGGTAGTTAATTTCTTTGATTTCGCTAGAGGAGTGACAAAAGCAATTTACCAATCATCGGGATAGGTAGCATCTGAGAATGACTTATTGATTAATGTTTTAAGCGGCTTGACGAGCACCTCAGAGGACAGTTTGAGCATGCGTCCCGACAGACCGTCAGGACCACAGGAGGATGGCTTTGCCCGCGATGAGGCGTACCGCACGTCTGCGTCAGTGACGAATGGGAGTCAAAAAGAAGGTGAAACAGTGTTAATGGGGCTATCAAGTACATCCTGTGAATTGGCTGTATGCAAAGGGGGCAACAGTAACATCGTATTAGTGTAATGATTAATGAGATCATTTGGCGAGAATGCTAGAAGGGGAGATGGAAGCGGTGATTTAGTAAGATCAATCTTATGGATGACTGTCCAGGCAGCTCTAGAGTCTCTAGCCTTTTCCAGGCTGTTGGCCATGTAGCGATTTTTTGAGGTATCGAGAACATTACATACCTCGCGTCGGAGCCGTCGAAATGCCTCAAAATCCACCACGAGCCCCGTGCGTTTGGCTCGCTTATAGGCCGCGTCACGCCACTTCATCAATATCTTAATATCGCGTGTTACCCAAGGCTTGCTTGTGGACCTGATACTGATTTGACTAATCGTAAAATGATCATCATATGCAGAAATGACGGCACTTGAAAAAGCATGAGCAAGATACATACGAGTGCATTCAATCTGCTTGCTGTTCTTGTCTCTGCATGCATTGCGCTTCTTCACGTTTTACTATGCAAGTACAAATCAACGTGTCCTAACACGATGCATTGCAGTAAGTTATCACCTCAAGATTTTTCTATCACCAGTTAGTACACTGTCAGTTTTACGTAACTCGTCCATCTGAGCAGATCAGCATGGCTGCTTATCTCGCTGACGAGTATTACGAAATGATGCATTTATATTTTGAAAACGGTAGTAGTTGTGCTCGAGCTGCTGCAGCTTTTGCAGCAGCTTATCCTTTAGCGCGGCATCCTGACGCGAACGTTATCAATGGTGCTGTGAGGCGTCTTCGGGAGACAGGAAACGTCATGCCTGTCAATGGTGGTGGACGTCCGCGTACAGTTCGAGTTCCCGAAATGGAGGAGGAGATTTTAGCTCGTGTGGGAGCCAACCGGCGTTCAAGTACTCGTCGGATTGCTGCGGAGATGAATGTGTCCCACGTACTAGTACACAAAGTTATTAAAGATGAAGGGCTCCACCCATACCAGTTTACGCGGGTGCAGAAGCTCCTTCCACGGAACTACGGTACGCGCGTCAATTTCGCGCAAAACATTCTGCGCTGAGTACAAGCTGAGCCACAATTTCTTGGACGCGTTGCATGGACAGATGAGTGCACTTTTACGCAGAATGGTTTTTTCAATTTCCACAACTACCATCACTACGCTGACGAAAATCCATTTCTGACTTGGGAAAGTAACTCGCAGTTTCGTTTCAAGTTGACTTTTTGGGCTTGCATGATCGACAATCGCTTGGTAAGTACAATCTTTCATCAGTCATTTGGTTCTCAAACTCAAATTAGACAAAACATTATTGGAGTTATACTTATCAATGCGCGGTCCGTACAGTCTCATTTATACCAAGAGTTATTAAAAAGTGGCTACTCAAAGACCAACAGCAAAATCAGTGACACAAAATAATTTTTCTAAACAAAACAAAAATGCAATAGTAGCGTATGATAAAACAATAAAATAACAAACAATCATTTTTTCACCAAGTCTTGCACCGTATTTTAATATTCAGCGATTTTTTGCAGCAATGCACTTTTAGGCATATCAAGTGTTTGAAATTCCTTTCTTTAGAAATTTTTAGCATTGATATACACAATTCGAGCTCCACATTTCCAAAGTATTTTCTCAATATCGTGAAAAATTGAACATAATGAACGTATCAAATGTTCCGTAAACATTTTTTCCTGCCTAGATTCCAGCCGTGCTTGCTTTCGTCAGCGAACAGTGTCTGTCTGTCTCTGGCGCAGCGAAACCGTTAACTCGACCATGAAGCGAGCACACGCTAGTTCTTCAAGGGAAAGCCAATTAAAGATTTTACTGTAAACATTGTTAGATTTTTATAACAAAATTTTGTGCAGTAGTTCTAATTTTGCGTGGGCTCCGACTACTCCTCCAAGCAATTTTGCTTCTTTTACGCTGCTGCAAAGATTCTGACAGCCTAGTAACATCATAATAGTCCATTGTAAAAGTCGAACAACAAGCACGTTTAAATGAATATGGATATAATTTAAACGCAACTAATATTGATTTTTCCCAAGACATCTTTTATTTCACTCTACGAAATCTTGAAAGATACTATTCCTAAAAAACCGTATTTATCAACATTAAATTGAAAATTGTATTAGTATCGTTTCAAATCATTTGAAATGTATTCAAATAATTTTCCTGCTTACTCTAATTATTACATAAAATCGCAATGCATAATGAATTGAATTGATTCCAGAAGTCTTAAAAATAACTATTTTTGTTTGGTCGTGACTCGTTCATCGTCTAACGAGTTTCCTTATAACTACTGAGACTTACAGTGCGTAAATTGTAAAAAAAAGTGATCGGAAGGCATATTTGATTCGAAAATAGAATAATTTCGAATCGTCTCGATAACAATTGTAAAATTATTATCACGTGTCTTGTGGTTCTTATGTAATTATCAATAATTATTTTAAGTTTTAAACTGATGAATAATTTCGACTCATTTTTGTCAAGATAATGTTCTTCTTCATCATTATGCTTAAATCTACGAAGTTCTATAACACTCGCATAATTTTAATTAATCGTATTGGCAACGAATCAAAATAGAACTGCTAATAGTGATTGTGCTTGTAGCAAAATTCAAAACGTAGTAAAAGCCAAATTTTAAAGAAAATGTAATATGACTTTTCTGAAAATTAAAATAAGAAAACGCTTGTCACAAAAAACATAGTAGCATCAACTTTGTCGTGGAGCTAGAGCTAAAATACCAGAAAAAAAGTGGGGTTTCCTTTTCCATGTATTCGAAATGAGGCTTGAATGTTATAGACAAATACAAATAACAACATCCTGAAGTCTTGACAATAAGCGCAGTTAGAAAACCTTTTGTAGTCGCAAAATTCAATTTTATCAGTATTTTTTCGGTTACTGCTGAATATTTCAACCATGCCGGCTGCAAAAAGCTTAGGATTTTCCAATTTATTCTCAGCCGACTCCAAAACTATTGCGTCTACAGAAATATGGTTAACAAAAAATTTGTTCCGGTGATGATTTGACAAGTCGATTGAGCATTTGAAAAAATAAAAAAAACATTAACACAATTGTTTAAGCAAGCCCTACCGATGAGAAAGTGAAAAAACGTAAATTTTTAATGAATTGTATTATTTGTTTGAATGCTTATTCCGAAGCTTGATTTTCTGTAAATTATAATTCTTTGGCACATGTCATAAATGCACTCATTGGTTTAATTAACATTTTTGTTCTATTAGATTGGACCAATTTTTCTTCCACGAAATTTGACAGGAGCAAACTACTTGGAGTTTCTGCGAGAAGAATTTCCGGGATTGATGTATCCATTTGATGAGTTGGATGATATGCCACTGATCCAAAGACGACATGTGTTCATGCATGATGGATGTCCGGCTCACTACGCAAGTAAGACAAATTATAATTATACAAGTTTTGGCATGAACTTTAAAATAATTTTTTTAGACTATAACTTCGAGGCAACGGTTCCCGTAACAGTTTTGCTTGCTCGAAATACCTGATGATTCCACTAAAAATTCTTCGCGCACCTATTTGTGTGTGCGAATAAATTCCCTTTCACGAATAATTTTGCTTCGTACCCGTATATCTGAGCACGAAGCATTCAATTCGAACATCATCATTTTTTCAATAAATACTGGTTTCTTACTTCACAAAAATTCATGTGAAACTTATTTTTACAAAGGGCCCGTAAGGGAGTATCTCGACCACACCTATGGACACGATTGTATGGGAAGAGGCGCACCCTACTAGGCTTGGCCTCCACAGTCTTCAGACTTCAACCCACTAGACAACATCTCATGGGGAGCCGTGAAAGAAGCTGTGTACATCGATAAGATACAGACTGTAGAGGAGCTGCAGGAGACGATTAAGGTCGCCTTAGCGCTGGTTGATCCAGAATACGTGAGGCGAGTCACTCGAACAATCGAAAGGAGGGCGAGATCGTGCATTGAAGTTGGCAGTGGCCACTTTGAACACTTGTTGCACTAAATAATGATGTACAAATAAGTTGAGAAAAACAAAAAAAAATTTGGTTACTAAAAAAAGACAAAATAACAATTATATCAGTACATTGATATTTTTTACTGCTTCCCAGAAACTTCATCTCCGGAACTTGATGATGCTTAGTGTTATACCACGCTGCTAATACTATGTAAAATCTTTTTTTATTTAATTATTGTCAAATAAATAGTGATTAATTGTAAGTATACATATCTATGTATGTGTTTCTCGATATGTACATAGACGTGAGATCATGGTAAAGCAGTAACATATGCAATAAAATAGTTTTTAGTTGATCTGTAAAGTTTAAAAAAAAAAAACAAGCATAAAAACAGCTCGCGCTTTCTCGCGCTAGTACGTATTGTTTCTTCCTTAAACACTGATAAAATAAAATCATTGAAAGACTTCGGCGCTTCAGTGCCAACGCATTTTAAGTTGATCTGTGGAGTTAAAATAAAAAATAATAGTAAGAGTAGCTCGTGCCTTTGCGCGGCTTTAGTTGAATTTTTCATCTTTGATTCGGAAGAAAAATAATCATTAAGAGTTCGGTGCTTCAGCAAGAACGCATTTTAAGTTGATCTGTGGAGTTAAAAATAAAAAATACGCATAAAAACAGCTCGCGCTTCCTCGCGCTGGTACGTATTGTTTCTTCCTTGGGC
>JAPYYV010006012.1:0-14758 GCA_030522625.1 Copidosoma aretas | reverse complement strand
CAATTTCTAAATATAACAAGATATAACAGATTAGCTAGCTGATATGACTAAGGGTATCAATATCTTTTGGATCAGCTGATATGACTAAGGGTATCAATAGAAGAAATCGAATTTTACGCACGGCTTGGAAGATATTTATATGTATATACTAATAGGGCTTCGCCCTCTGCGCGTTCCGCGTGCCAACCCCCATATTTCAATATTTTTATTCGCATGTCTAAATAATAAATACAAAAGTTGATTTTTTAATACACATATATATGCGGACAAACATAGATAACCAAAGTGATCTCATAAAAATTCGCTACCAATTCGAACGAACATAGTCAATATCTGAAACGAATTTACTGTTTTATCAAAAAATTGTTCATAATTTGTTACTGATAATGACTCTCATTGGTAGTTCAGGTTATAATTGATACATATGTATATGTAAACAATCTTTAGGGAATCGTTATTATTACAGAAACAGTTATAAGCCTTTTTTTGTTATTTTTGGTCATTTTAGAATCAATTATGGATATTAGTTTATAATTAGATATCATTTTAAAATTCTTTCTTAACATTTGTAAATTTTAATTTCTTATTTGAATATTTTTTCATTTCTTGTATAGATTTCTATATACTTCTTCATTTTCTTTTTTTGTTTGATAACTATTACAAATTCTTATTCTCTTATATTAGTACTAATATTATTTTTAATAGAGTAACTTATGTAATTGATTAAACATACAACTACATACTAGAATTTCTTTTTCCATTTACATAGTATTATAATTTATAACGCATAACATATTTTCGAACTTTCAATCTTTACTTTTGTGCGTTATTTACTTACATAAATATCTTACATTTTCACATGAATCATCTTCCGCCTGCATATCTCTCTATTGTCTTTTAATCCTATATTTCTGACTGATATTATTATTGAATTTGTTGTTTTTTTTCCTCTTTACATAGCAATGTGTGCTTTACATCTATTTTTTTTTCTTATTGCAGATACTACAGTCTCTCACTTACAAACTTCTAAACTCACCTATATTTGTTTCTTTTTGGTTTATTTCTCTTTCCCTGTTTTATCTTTTTTTTTTACATTTTACGGATGATAGAGTTGTCAATTACCATATAGTTTTTCTGTATTTTCTAATTGACAAATGTCTTCCTTTCCTTTGTAAAATTATCTTTGATTTTATCAAGTTTATGTTCCTTTCTAGCTCTTTTTATACATCCTATCCTTTTCCAATCCTCTACTTATCCATATACTATAATTTCTTTGCCTATTTTGTTTTATTTCTATTTGTCAAGACTGGTAATTCTTCGATTAGTCATAAGTAAGACGACCTGCTCTTGTCTATTTTTGTTATGCGCAAAAAGTAAAATTATTACTTTTTTCTTATGCCTATTTCTAGACTAACCCTTCCCGCCTCCATTTTTCATATATTATGTTTGCATTTAAACCTTTTTGATATTTGTAAATCTAAACCTCCTTTTTACCCTTTTTCTTTGCTCTTTCATTCCTAAATCCTTGCCTACGTTGCCCGCCTACAGCTTCCGTATACGGGAGCGTCCAGCGAGATCGGACTACCCCGCGCGTGTGGCACATTTTTCGCTCGAACATACTGTATTTAACTCGCTTGTGCGGATTGAGATAAAAAAAAAAAAAAAAAAAAAAAAATTGATAGTTTTTGACCTGCTTTTTATGATAGTGCTATTATTTTTCGCTCAAAAACCTTTTTTTGTGTTAAAATATATCTTTATTTTTTGTCGTTTCTCTAAAATTTTCCACAATTTTGAAAAGTAAATTTTACACGAATCAAGAGAGCAATACTCGGTTTACACGTCTACAAATTTTTAGAGTGAGAGAGCAAGTAATACGTAAATGACAAGCAAATAAAGACGTCGACATCGGGTCAGCCACGATCCACAGACAACTATATAGTTATAGTACAAACTGTAGACTCACTGATAAATACTTGACATTCATCAAAACATAGTTCACGTTATTTATAAGTAGAAGTCATAAACTTTACTCGATCCGCTTGATAGTTCACGAACAATGTATTTTGCAACTAAAAAAACTTGTAAGTTTCCATTCGTTCTAAAATTTCTTAAAGGAACGTACATAACCGTATTGGATCTTACATACCAACATAATCGTATGCTAGTAGGCTGTGAGAGCGAACCCTTTAAACAAAGAAGAACTTTTAGATTGTGTGCAAGAGTATTTAATATCATCAAATTTGAAAACTAAGTTGACCAATGGAAGACCTGGACGACACTGGACAGAAGGTTTTTTCAAACGTCACCCAGAACTCACAATGAGGATGGCACAAAATTTTATCAAGGCACGAACAGAGTGAAAAGCACTTGAGAGAATGGTTTTTTGGAGTCCGGTCGTTTTTGGAAAGTAAAAACTTGCTAACCCTAAAACCCTCTCAAGTCTTTAATTGTGATCAGACAAGTTTAGAGTTGTGTCCAAAAGCCATAAATGTAATTACCACAGTGGGATCAAAAAAAGTGTATAAGCCAGTTGATGGTGACGAGAAAGTAAAACTTCACTACCATGTTTATGTACAACGATGAGGGCACTCGTGCCCCTCCTATTGTATTGTACAAATATTAAGGTGCTTTCCTAGAGAAAGTCTTAAGTAATTGTCTACGTGATTTGGGCTTGGGAAACTCTGAAAAAGGTTGGCGGACCACTAATACTTTTTATGATTACATAACAAATGTATTTTATCCTTGGGCGATAGTAAATGAGCTCGAGTCCCCCACAGTGATTTACTTGGATGGTCATTCATCCTATGCTTCTAACACTGATAAGATTTTGTAGAGATCACAATATTGAAATAATAAGTTGTTTTCTCACTCCACCCACACATCTCAACCGTTAGATGTGACTTTCTTAGCATCTTTCAAACCAAGCTTTTCCTAAAATTTAACAAGTGGACAACAGATAATATAAGGCGTCTTAGAAAAGAATATTGTCCGAATGTTATCAAAGTGACACTTGAGAATATATGAGATGAAGCTTTAATTGTTCGAAGTGGCTTTAAGTGCACTGGATTATGGCCTTTTAACGAAAATGCTATGGATTATGAAATATTCTGTAAAAAAAAAAAAAGAAAAAGAAAGCCATAATAACACCTGAAATAGCTCTTCATCAAGTAGGTACTGGATTTTTGGAAGAATTTGAAAAATATCCTGATCAACAATTACAACACGATTTTAAAGTATCTGAGTCAAGTGGAATATGTAATGGTGTTATAAAAATCGAATGTTTGTACTAAAAGGAAATTTAAATGTAAATCCAAAGAGAGTGGAGAAAGATGATTAGCTTTGACACAGTCAGAAGAAACTCTTGGTACCTCATTTACATCATAAGATAGTAGAACAATAGTGGTTTCATTAACTTTATTTTTACACTTTTTTATTAATATTTGATTTTGGCGAAATAATCAATTATTGTACTTCAATCGTATTTACACTGTTTAACAAATATTCATTTATTTTAGTAACGTGAAGTTGTTGAGAATCAAAGGATAAGTGGCTGTTGGCCAATATTCCTTTTTTTCTTTCCCTTTTTTCGATTGTTACGTTTTTATTACTTATTCCTTGTACGTATTGACACATAGAAAACATTTTTTTTAATTTTTATTAACTATACAATGTAAATTTACATGTGACGAAAATCGCGCAGGATATCCTATAGGATATTCTGTGTGATATCTTGCAGGATATCTTACAGACATTTTCGTACGGGCATATGATTAGAATTACGATGCAAGCTATGAGTGTGGTTGTAGCAAGTCAATATTATACCAATATACATCGTGCCTCCTCTGATGCATTTTCACAATATGATGTATATAGGTATATATACTGGCTTCCAACAACCACACTTTGCTTGCAACATGATTTTAGTCATCTGTGCAGTTAGTTCCAGTGGGATTACAATTTTTTGTACAATATTAGGCATCGAGTTATGTCATATTTTACAATGTTCGTAATTTGACCGTTGTAAGAATAGATACAAAATGTTTTTCACATCAAGTTTTTGCCAGCGATAGCTTCGTTCATTGTTTTGGCTAACTTATCTGTTTAATATGCAAAAAATTTGATTTCCATTCAATATCTTATTAAAAACTAAAGATTTTAATAGAAGCATTTTTATCAGTTGGGCCACCTATATTAATTTTACAGCTGTACTTACACATTTGGTCCAAATTTGAAATAAAATCAAGTGATCGCGCTATCTTGTCATGACTTCCCAAGTGAGCATTCCTTATAAGATAATTTCGAACCCTCAAGGAATAACATTTTTTATAGAGCCTTAAGTAAAGATTATAACAGTTTTTGCAAGCATTTGTCAGATCTACTACTTTTTCATTCTTCAGATGAAGTGAAAATCTTTTTTTTTAAGAACACAGGGGAAAACTGTTAAACGGTGACTTAAGTTATAATGCGAAACAACGGTTTATATTGATAAGCACCAATTTGGTACAAGACCATCCTACTATTAAAATTTATCGTTATCCTTTGATATTCAACAAATAGTAGAAGTTGTGACGAGGTCATCTACCCAGTTATACTCCTGTATGTGGCATGCCAGCTGTCTTTCTCTCTTTCCCCTCCCCTCCTTGCCGTGGATGCCTGATATATACAAGGTGGCGACATCGTAAAATACGAAGTGTACATCGAGAATATCGATGTAAGCGCCACATACATCAAGATTCTGGAAGTAAAATAGAATACTTCCAGATTCTGGAAATACGGAAAACATTTTCCATATCCTGAAATCCCGAAGTAAATTTTTCGTCAATGTGCAATCCCGATGCGCGGTTGGGCGTACTTAATGTGGCTTATCACCCCTATGGTATATATCACTAAATTTTAGGGCTTCACAATATGTCAATAATTTCTCGATATCATCTCGTCTCTTTATCGTTTCGATTTTTCGAGATAAGATCTTAAATATTTTCTCGACTCGATATCGAGATTAGTGCTGTCGAAATTATCGACATTATCGGTCTCGACGATATGGATTTTTATATTTTTTGATCATACAGTTTTTCAATTTTTATTTGAATAATGGGTATATAATAAGTATACTGATTTCAGGAATTTTTTTCCATTGTTCACAAGCTAATAAATACAACGACATCACATATTTTAAGTTATTCACTGAAGGCATAAAATGTAAAATAACATATTACTACAGTAGTAACGAGTTATACACATCTTGTGAAAAATTAACTTCACATATTTCTTCATGTAATTGTGATTTTGCTCATGAATTAATATAGACCAGAGCTTTGAGGGACTAATGTTTTAAACAAGCAGCCTATTTGTCATAACTAATGAACCTTCATAAAGCAAACACTCAACAATTTAAACCATACATCTACAATTCATTGTAAAGTAAAATGCACGAGTCATATTTACTTTAATTCTTAGAAACTGATATTCTTGATATGGTCGATATCGACATTTTGTCTAAATACCGTAACGTCTCGATACCGTGAAGCCCTACTAAGTTTGTAACAATTGATAGACGTATCTATTGAAATCCGGTATCTGAGGTGTTTCGTAGTAAAGGAAATAGTACTCTTTGAGTCAGAAAAAAATTATTATATCAAATTGCGATTATTGAATGCGCGTATATAAATCAAATTTTCAAAAAATACTCACGAAAGACCCAAATCTTTTTGGTTTTTCAATCGATTTCACTTTTGCAAAGCTTATTTTACTCCTCGATCGTTTTGGATAGGGTAATCATGGAAAATTTTTTAAAAATATTAAATTCATCAAAAGTTAGGCATAAATGTCTTTACGAAAACATACGAATTTGTACGTAACCTTATTAATAATTTCATGTAGCTTTTTATTTATTAACTACTTTTAAAAATATTCTGTGATTACTCTATCTGAAAATTATCGAGGAGTAAAATACGCTTTGCAAAAGTGGAATGTAACAAAAATCAAAAATATTTGAGTCTTTTGTAAGTGTTTTTTGAAAATTTGATATTTACGCGCATCTAATAATGCAAATTTGATGAAAGATTTTTTTGATGACTTACTTTTATGGTGAAAAGTACCCCTCTTTTTCTTACTCTGAATAAGCATCACTCGTGTTTGCTACGTGGCAAACACGTATTTTTTGACACGAGAACACGAGTTTTAACAAGTTGCAAACTCGTGTCTGCAGCGTGTTTGCCACGTAGAAAATGTCCGCTTTCGTTTCAACAGAAACGTGTCAGAATCGTGTGAAGTGCTTGTAATCACGTCGTAAACACGTGTAATGTCTAACTCCGTTTCGCAACAATTTTAAATAATTTTTAGTGTGTAAAATATGTTTAGAATTATTTTGGAGTAATAAAAAACACTTCTTAATGACAAAAAAAAAAAACGTCAGTGCATTCACGGATGGTTGGACTCGAACCTGATCCGAAAAAATTTAGAGTCGAGCACCGTATCCACTTTATCAGAGGGAATTCGATGGAGATCATTGATTTTACGCCCATATAAGGTACAACTGCACAATGTGATAATTTCTCTATTTGTATTTTTATTTAATTTCGAGTCGATAAATTTTTTTTTTTGACGTTAATCATTTATGAACATCCTATTATTATATATTCATACAAGCTTTCGTTGGAATTTTTCTGTCTTTCGGTTTGCGACTTTTAAATTTTATACATTTGGGCATCCAGTTTTGCTGATATTTCTTACACCTAAAGTTATAAAATTGTCGTTATATTCTTTAATATTAATTAAAAACAAATTTGTTAGAAAAACATATTTTGGACACTTTGGCTAATACTAAACATGAAACATTTTTTGTGCAGTTTACGAAAGCCTCTTACTTTTTAAACGAAAATTTCTTATATATAGAAATGGTGCTAGCACACTTGAAATCAGATTTAATCCAAAGAGAATCAGTAGACATGTATTTATTGTAAAATAATTTACACGAATCAAATATTAATTCAATATGAGATAAATGAATTATGAACTTTGTCTCGTCCAAAGTTCTCAGCGCATTTTCCGAACATTAGAATGAATTTCCCTGAGTATTTGCAAATAATACTTTGGGAACCTTGTGTGCCGACTGGGTATACATTAACTTTATTCGAATAATAATAAATTCATCGAAGAAACATGCAGTTCTTATGAGTCAAGAAAATTTTTTGGGAAAAGCGAAATACAAGAAGTATCGTTCAGAATAATCTGAACGTTAGGAAAAAGAAAAAAAAAAATGCTGTTTGGAGATTTGAACGAGGTACCATCGGATCCAAAAGCCGACATCTAGCTGACTGGACCAGACTTACTATGGTAGGTATACGATCAAAAGTTGCATATCCTCATCGACATTCTCCAATGCTTTACTTATTTGCAGCTTATTATTTTAGTCCCCAGTAAAAATAGTAGTTTTTGTCACAAATGTGCATCTCTCCAGGGCGGTCCCTGGGCTGTTGGGACCCCTTAGTCGGATGCTCATGAGTAGCGAACGCTGTTTTTCCTACCGAGGTGTACCAAGGTTGCAAAAGTGCCCGAGGTAGGAAAAGATATTTTGGAAAACTTTTTGGATTATTGAACATTAATTTATTGTATTAAAATCCAATAGTTAGTCCCAAAGGTGTAAATGTTATTAAAAACTTTAAGAACATATCTCATTATACAGATCTGATAATTATTGACGTGATCACTTATAAAAGAGTTGAATAAGACAAAGTTCATGGTTGATTTATCTCATGATGAATTAATATTTGATTCATGTAAATTATTTTACAATAAATACATGTGTACTTATTCTTTTCAAATTCAAACTGTTTTTTCGTTTGCTAGCACCATTCTTATATGTAAGACATTTTCGTTTAAAAAGTCAGAGTTTTTCGTAAATTGCATAAAAAATCTTTAATTTTTAGTGTTGGCCAAAGTGTCAAAAATATTTTTTGCTAACTAATTTGTTTTTATTAATATTAACAAATATAACAGGAATTTTAAAACTTAAGGTGTAAGAAATACCAGCAAAACTGGATGTCCGAATGTATAAAATTAAAAATTCGCAAACCAAAAGTCAAAAAAAATTTCGAGAAAAGCTTGTATGAATATTTAATAATAGCATGTTCATAAATAATTAACGTCAAAAAATAAATTTATTGTCTCGTCATTAAATAAAAGTACAACTAGAAAAACTGTTACATGATGAGTTGTTTCTTCTCGTTTGAATTTATTTCTCTTCCAACGAAAGGTTGCACGGTTGTGGACTGGACCTCTTGCTCCTTTACAGGCCGCAAGACTAGCAGTCGTCCAACTACTCTTGTTTGCCCGTCATAATATTTTATGTAATTAAAGGAAAAAAGAGAATATGTGATAGAAGGTAATGAATAATATTTAATTGAGTTACCTTTCTTTTAAATGAATTATTGTTTCTTGTTATAATTTCCTAATTAACTTGTATGGATGTATTTATATATATATTCTTTAGGGTTTTCTTGTTGGGTAGTATTATTGACTATGATAATTCTAAATATCTCTATGAAATTCAGATTTTATATTCTTACTTTTTTTACTAGGTTCACACTTAGATTCTATTCACATTTATATTATTCAATGCTTCATCAACAACATAGTCAGAAGAACTAAAAAAGAATAAGAATAACCACACTCTATTAGCGGTGGCAAGCTACAAATTAATCTACTGCTCTCGATGAGTGGCAGTGGACTACTTAACCAAAACGTCGTGCAGAGGCAATATATTAGATAAAGCCCCGCAGGAAGTTTTGTATCACAACTAGGGTAAGCTAGGAGTTGCATTTCCTCGAAGAGCAATACGTGCTGACCAGATGTTTTGGACTTCGTACTTGCTTCGGTTGTATTTCAACACTTCATTCAAATCTCAACGAGTCACGAAATACCAAGTCAGCACTGTTCAGGGACAACCTTGATTTCTTAGTAAAACTATAAATATAATATTTGTATCTAATTGATATCATACAATTTTATCTTTTAATTAGGAAGTTAAAGTTGTCACTTAACAGACTCCCCTTCTTAAAACTATCGCCACCTTCGGCGAATATAGAATATAATCAAAAGACAATAAGTATCATAGAAATTATAGTAATTATTGTATTATATAATGTTATAAAAATATAAAAAGTATAAAAATATAAAAAGTAGTAAATGTGTACATAATAATACATTATATTTCAAAGATTACAATAAAACATCGACTTGGGCATTGTGAGATTTGAGAGGAAAAGGGAAAAAGGAATTATGTTATCTATAATGTTACTATGTAAAACTATCTATATGTATGTGTAATAGTATGAAAAGACACACATGGTTTGCCTGTACAACATATGCCGTTGGTCTATTTGTGATTGGCAAGGTATTAGCTACGTCGATAGTATTACTTGACTGTTGATTTCAATGTACAGTAGTATATTGTTCAACGTGATTAGCGCCTCTTTTTTTTTTTTTTTTTTTTTTTTTTTTTTTTTTTTCTGTACAATTAAAATATTTTATTTTTTTTTTTTTGTTGATAATTTTTTCGTGGTTGTCGTACATATCTTTTGGTGTCGGTAAAATTTTACTAGGCTAGTATTACTTTGACATATGGGGCCCAGTTTATTCCTTTTTATTTGCATTTCACATAGGAGACTGTGCAACTCGAGGTCGTTTTGATACATAGTATTCTCACATGCTTTTTTGGACTATAGTTTCTAAGTTGGTTCGGTTATTTTTACTTGAATACCGGATTCCATAGTCTTTAAGCCTGTAAAGGGCTGTAGCCGTTGATTCTTCGTTACAATAAGTAGCGAAGTTCATATACATAGATTTACCATCATAAGGTTTAATGTCTAGTGGGTAATAATTAGTTTCACTCAAAGGGCCAAATAATATCATTTATTTAGTGTATTTCTCCGTATTCATGGTGACAGGCACCTTTGACATTAACTTGCGAGGAAGTGGGTTACGGGTTTCAAAAACTTAATTTGTATTCGTATTGAATTTTCCTTATTCCTCTGAATCCTTTACTTCTTTTAGTTGTTGTTTTATGAGGTGTATCACCGTGGGCCTCATATCCTTGAGGTCTTGTAAGTGATGTGTACTGGCACTACATTTTCTCGCTTATGTTTTAAAGTTGAAAAATAAATATCCTCAATGGTATATTTATATGTGAAGAATTCTAGTATATATTTGACGTTGTAAGATTTTAAAATAAGTACATTTATCTTAGCTTTATAAATATTTACTCGTACGAATTGTAATGTTAAATTTTTTCTTTTTTATAAATATTTTTGGTTATCAATTCGGTATCTCCAACCGGTGACTGGATTTCGGCGTCAATTAGGGCTTGTAATGTTGGTGCCGTTGTTAGTTGTTTCGCTGCTTTTTCGGCCTCTTGTGATGAGTTGAAGATGGCTTCATAACTCGAATATCCAATAGCACAGGGCTCCTCTTCTACAGATTGAACAATACCGTAAAACTGTGAAATTCTTTTCATCATTAGCCGACTGTAATTTCCTTGCAATAATAAATTGAGACAGCGCACAGTGGAAGATTTTTTTTGTTTACTCAAAACCTAACCTAATATCTCAAGAAAGGAAATAGATAGAGCAAAGCTTTTCTTTTAATTTTCTTCGTAATTGAATAGGGAATCGAGGAAAAATACTAAGAACGCAGAAAAATGAGAACCTAACCTGAAAATTATTGTTAATCCTCAATTTTCGAAATATCCACGACCGCCAACGGACAGAATTTTTTTTTTTTAATTTTGCTTCTAATCCATTAAATAATCAAGAGAGAGTATTAGAAAGTAATTCAATAGAACCTCGGGGAAAAATTGTGTGGTCACGAAAAAATGAGAACCTAACCTAAAAATTTCCGTTAAACCTCATTTTTTTAAATATATCACGACCGCCAACAGAGAGAAAATTGATTTTTTTTAAATACTTTATCTTTCAATAGAGAATTCAGAAATTGTATCTGAAGGCCCAAAACGAAAATCTAACCAAAATATTTTCTTACAATCTCGATTTCTTAAATACTTCGTAAATATCAACAGACATAGTAATAAAATTTGTGTTAATAAACTAATTGATTCAATTGGAAATCCAGAGAAAATATCGTAGTTGCAAAAAAATGAGAACCTAACCTACAAAATTTTGTTCAAATTAACATTTTTAAGATACCCCGTGAACGTCAACAGAGTAATTTATATTTTATTATCGATAAAGAAGTGAAACTCTAGTTTGTTTCACATTTTAATGATCTTGTCAAAGTCCCTCTGTGATTATTGATTGCATTTAATAAAAAGAGAGCATATTTTTTTCTGTATAACATCAATTTTCAGGTTAGGTTCTCATTTTTCTGCGTTCTTAGTATTTTTCCTCGATTCTCTATTCAATTACGAAGAAAATAAAAAAAGCATTGCTCTATCTATTTCCTTTCTCGAGATATTAGGTTTTGAGTAAAATAAAAAAAAAAACTCTCCCACCATGCGGCGTCCATCGGTTACCACTTCAAGGATTTTTGGTTCCTGATTGATCCTAATGATGTTCGTTTCCATCTTCCTTTCTGTAAGTGTATGGATATATGACTTTGTGTGTTTTATGTGTAAGTATGTGCGTGTCCGATATGTGAGATCATGCTATTATAATTTGAAGTTGCATATGCATGTCAATGAGTGGAAGTTAGATTATTAATAAACCAGGTTATCAAAAGGTATGCGGTGAGGGTCGTGCAAAGATTACATATATTAAGTTCTAATTCCTAACTCTATCTTGATTTTCGCAATTAACAAAATATATTATTAGATAAATAATGATTTCAAAATTTCTAGTACAGTCTTCTTATTTATTAACATTATGTAAGCATGCTATGTTAATATTTTACCTAGTAAATAATTTTTAAAATATTTCTTAGCTTTGAATTTTTTTTTTTTTCTAGTTAACATCTTATTTGATTCGTGTTATTATTCAAATATGAAAGTAAGAGAGGATTATTAAAAATAAAAGAATTGTGATGTTGGCCGTCCTCAATATAATGTACTTAGGTGATGTTAATATATTGCACTAATAACTGAATAGTGAGTACTCGCTTATCTTGTAATTTTTATGGGTCTTTAAGCTAAAATCTTAAAATAAGATTATGTATTTTCTCGTTGCAGGATAAGAGGTGGTAGAATGGTGAGCTTATGTTATTGGGTTCAAAATCTGCTTCTGATGATTTTCTCTCGTAAATCATTAGAGGTTCCAAAGGTCGATTTTATTTTTGAAGCTTTCATACATCGTTATCTTCTGCACGTAATAACATTTCTTCGATAAGTGTTCAAGTCAACTTGTTGTTGACAGGCGGGGTGAATTATTTTTTTGATATTCGGGTTTATCGTTCTGCAATGCTCAAGTAGCACTTTTAGTGTTGATATATTTGATATATCCTTGGATTCAAAATTCAGCGAAATGATTGAAAAAGTTTCTTTCTGGTCTTGATGGTGATATTCACTTTTCTTAGTCGCAGACTGTTGATAGATGTATCAAGCTATCTATTATTTAAAGCGCTCTTTTATTCATGATAAAACCATCATGTAAAGTTTGTATTATTAGGGTTCGTTCTTCATTTTTTCAGGAAATAAACTTTATTGTAACAGACGGTACCTTGCATAGGCGTTTCATGAAATGTTGTCGATAATGTTTCTGTTAATTATCCGGGTTCTAATTTGTCTGTGAGGTCTCCCCTTCTGGAAATTCCAAAGGTTTTTAGGTTCCGCCTCATAAATATCCTTTTAAGCGATTTAAAATCCCTCGTAATTTTTTTGAGGTTATTAAATCGGGAGGTGTTCAAATAAGGGTTAAAAGTTTTCTGCTTGTTTTGATATCTCGGTAATTCTATCATCTAGTACGGAGTCGTCAAAATTTTGAGGGTCATAAGTATTCATTTCGTTCAATATGTCTTGAATTTCGGGATCTGGTTGATCTCCATCAGAAAATCTAGTAATATTGAGATTCTCTGGATTCGTTGCTTCGAATTCTTCATGAACTCCGGTTTTGTTTTAAAATTCTCGGAGGCTTTTATCGAATTTTTCTGATAGTTCTTGTATTTCTAGGGAAGTTATTCCATCAATTTGATCAGTAATTCTATTCTTATCCTAAGAAATATTTGTTGAATTTATCGTTGAATTTGTCTCAGCTAATTCTTGTCTTTACCCACTTCTCCGTGGGTCATATACAGGTGGCTGTCTATTTTCTTCCGAGGTTGATTCGCTATCACTTCAGTCATTTTCTGAGAACATACTCGTTTTTAAGGTTGCGCCAACATTTATTATATCTCTAACTGGCAAATTGGATATTTGCTAACTAATTCGCGTCTTATTTCTATTATCTACCTTCCTAATATTTGTATCACTGTTATATGATGTTGATGGGGCTGATTTTTGATTTATAATTGTTTCAGTGTCTGCAAAGTGGACTTTCAAAGAACTTGAGTCTCGTAGTGGTTTAACACTATGGTCTAATTTTGGTCGCTTTTTATTTATTGTTGAACCAAGTAGTCGACCAGGACCCCTGGCCAATTGAGGTATATTTGTTTCCGATACGGTCATGCTCCTAGTTTTTGTTGTTTCTATTACCTCCCTTCGAGTCGCTGGCGATGTTTTAGTTTTGGCGGTTGTTAGCTTAGATGTTACTGTTTCTTTTTTCTGATTTTGTGCATCTGCATTTGTGTTCAGTTTTCCGGGTTTGTATTGGAAAGTATATTTATAGTCAGTAAATTTGAACATTCACCGCATTAAACGTTGTCCTGGATCTTTTATAGTATGCATCCGATTCAAGGGCTCATGATCGGCTACAAGAACAAATTTATTTCCTAATAAATAAGAGCGAAAATGATGCATTGCATATAAGGCAGCTAAACATTCTTTCTCAGTCGTTGAATAATTTATCTCGGCTTTATTTAAGGTTCTTGAAAGGTAAGCGACCGGGTGGTCGAATCCCTCCTATTATTGACCTAGAATTTCTCCTATTGCATAATCAGATGCGTCTGTTGTTAATTTAAATGATTTACTAAAATCATAAAATCACAATATAGGATCTTTACATAAATGATTATTTAGTGTCTCAAAACTCTCTGTATGGGCACTAATCCATCAAATTTTTCTCCCTTTTTTAAAAGATCTGATAGGAGCTTCGCGATTTTTAGAAAAATCTTTTATAAAACGCCTATATCAACCGTCAATTCGTTTTTCGCTTACTATATACCCAAGGAATATTACTTCTTTTCTCAAGAATTTGACCTTATCTGGTTGGAGAACCATTTTTGCTGTTCCTAATCTATCAAAAATAAATCTAACTTTTCTGTCGTGGTCTACTAGATCCTTAGCATAAATTATATTCTCATCCAAATACACTAACATTTTCACATTTAGTAGTCCTCTTAACATCGAATTCATTATTCGTTGGCAAGTGGCTGGTGCATTCTTCAGACCTTCTGGCATCCGACAATATTGGTAGTGTCCATGTGGTGTAGTAAACGCAATTTTAAATTTATCATATTCAGCCATAGGAATTTGCTGAAATCCGCTAGCTAAATCCAATACTGAAAAATACACGGATCTGCAATATTATGTAGGGCTGCCACAAGACAAGACAATACAATATTTTTAAAATCTCGTTATCGTTATCGATAAACACTCACAAATCGAGTCTTGTCTTGTTCTTGTATTTTTCTTGTACATGTAATCTTGATATTGTCT
>JAPYYV010006011.1:0-14760 GCA_030522625.1 Copidosoma aretas | reverse complement strand
AAAAAAAAAAAAAAAACAAAAAAAAAACGCTAGAATAATGATAAGTGTCGTAAACAGGTATCAAGCAAATTAAATATAAGATAATTACCTACACAATCTACACATCCTCTAACGTCCACTAAAACAAAATATGTTAATAGCGTCGTAGCATATAAGAATAATTGTAACAATAATATTAGGATAGCACAAACAGTTTAAAAATAAAGACCATAAATATGTAAACAAAGGATTGAAATGGATTAAGTTAAGCAATATCATATGTAAGAGAAAATGCCAAATAAAATTGCGTAGAAAAGAGATTAATTAAAGAAAGCAACTTACATATTGTTACAACACCAGCATGCTGGGTGCGGAATACTGCAGCTACTTCACACGCCTTCTCTTTCTCCTTACTAGCAAATATGGAAGTGCCTCTTTCAATGGGGGGCCCACTACTAATCTGTTATATAATGATTACAGGTACAAGACACTCTGTAACCAGCAGGGAGGCACCAGATAACAGCTTAACGCTACGACCGGTAATAATACAACAAGAAGGAACCGGGAGAGAGCCTATCATCATACAGATGCAGGGACATCTAACACCTGTACAACAGGCCGACAATCAAACTCAGAAGCGTATGGCCATCAAACAAAAGCCAACAGCTCGACAACAACAAACCATGAACGAGCAGTTAAATTAAAAAAAAAAAACAGCATTATAGTCTTACAACGACATCCTCGGCTAGAATAACAATAAGAATAATGATAATAATGTTCCCAAAAATAATAATAGAATAATTAACACAGTTACTTTAAAACCTACAATTGCTTGAAACTACTAACAAAAAAAAACCTAGTAATGTAAATTGAACGCAGTAACGCCTTAGCCATCGACATCCTTGACAATAATATTAGTATGTAGACCTTGCATAATTTATTCCATACACTTACCATGTACATTTTGATCCATACATAATTTGATAAAGGGCAGATATACTGCTATACAATTCTTAAGAAATTTAATTTTTCAATTTTTACTTATATTAATTAATTATATATATACTACTAACTAAATTTTAATCGTTTTTCACTTAAGAAGGTTTAGGAGAAAAGTTAAAAATTGAGAATGTTCTTTAAAAAAATGTATGTTGTTCTACAACACATTAGAAGTGCGTATGAATTTTTTAAGATCTTTTATTAGGGAAATATTTGAGAAAAAAAATGTTGAAAATAGGCAATTTTACACGGGCTCTTATGGACGAACGAAATTCAGCCGTTTATTGGTTAGAATTGCAGTATAATGTGAATATGTTTGAACAAAAAATAAAGTCCGTACGGATACCTTGATACAAAAGGAAGATAGTCGTAAAAAAAAATCAATTCTTCCCAGGCAATTAAGAAGCATCAATCTTTTACTGTTGTAAATACTGAGTTTTTAGGCCGCAAGAGGAGGCGCGCGGTAAAGGGGTCCTAGCTGCGCGGGTGGGGGGGACTCCCTGTTCCTCGACCCTCTGAGCGAATCTCCCAAACCTCCTTAAGAGTAAGCGTATAAACATAAGAAATGACGTCTAATAAACTATACTATAATACATTTGCATATAAAATATGCATTATGTACAAGTAACTTTACGAATATGATACCGAATCCACAATATGGAAAAATGTAACAAATAAAAAAATGTACAGGGTAAAATAATCATGTGTAAAAATTATAATGCAACTTCAGTACATAAAATTATTTTGGAATTTTGCACGAATGTTATAATAGAGGTAATAGCGCGTACATGAACAAGAAAAAAATGTATATACTAAAAACAGAGCCTAACTAATCCTTAGGAGAAACGAGGATCAGCAGAAAAAGACGTACGGAAAAAAGCGTACAACATAAAGAATAGAACACAAACTTTACTCAAACACCTACCCCCCACACACAAGAAAATTGCCTCTGAGGGCGACGTCGTCGCTGCCCCGGACGTGTGGCGTAGGGTTTACTTAGCATACCAATACGTACGTGCCCCACTACCTCAGATAGGGACGTACGACGAAGAGAGAGGAGAAGCGGAACTCTTGAGTTGGGGCAGAGAGTAGAGAAGAAAGAGAAGATTCGGGACTCTTGAGACTGGCAGTTCTGCCTCCAGATTACCGTGCTACCCTTGGCTCTCCCTCGATCATAAAAAATAATAAAAATAAGTTAATAGTCCTCACTGTTTACTCATGTCGCGTTTAACCAACCGACCACAAGCCCACACAACAATACAAATAAATCAAAACAGTGGAACAGATGAAGTATTTTCAAAAGAAGAAATTTGCTTTATTGTCATATTCAAATATAGATAAGAAGTACAATCAGAAGTTAGCTCCTTGAAAAGTTATACAATTTAATAATTTTTTATTATGTATTATTTACAAATTCATCATATATTATTGACAAAAAAGGTAATGAACGTTTCAGTAATTTTTGTATTTTTTTTCTATTATTTAAAAACATTTGAGAAACGTAATAAACATAATAATAAAGGAATATAGATACATTAACTTGTATTATATATTTCAAGTTTTCATTAAAATGAGTTGGAAGGTTGTTATACAATGGATTTAAGGGTGCGAGGAGAGGTTAAGGGGACAGAAAAATGTTGTGTAGGGAGTTTTGGGGGTGTGGGGGGGTTCAACCCAAATTTTCTTGGATTCAAATCACGGAAAAACAAGCGAATTTTCCTAGGAAACTGTAGAGGGGCCAACAAAATCGTATACGAGGATGCGGGCGGTGGGGAGATTAAGTGAAAAATATTTTAAGTACGAATACTGGAGAAAACAATACAATTTTTTCTTATATTGTGGGGGCGGCAGGGGGTGATATGCAGTGTCCCACGCAAATAACTACATATTTTTGCCAACCTCCATATTTTAATGTTTCTGTTCTTTTTTCTAAATATGTGAAACAAGAATTTATTTTAATAGATGTATGCGTAAGAACATAGATAACCAAACAATTACATGAAAAATTGCTTTAAAATTGAACAAATATAGTTGATAAATAAAATCAGTTTTCTGATTTAGCTAATAATTTTTATCTAATTAATACTTATGAGTGTATTTTATTGGCACTTAAGGTTAATATCGATACATAAGTACATGTATACAGTATTTATATCATTATGCTTAATATTAAAACATTTTATAGCTATTTTTGGTCATTTTAGAACATTTTAAAATCAATTATAAATATAAATTTATAATAAGATACAAATCGAAATCCTTTCTTTATATTTGGGAGGACAAATTTTTTATTTATTTATTTTTTCATTTCTGATACAGATCTTTACATCCTTCTACATTCCTGCTTCTTGTATCGTAACTAATTAAACTTAATATCTATTTAAATGAGTACTTATTGTATTTGTAATATATTGTATTTCGTAATATAATAATTAATTCAACATAGTTTATCATCACTAACCCTTATACATTAACATAGGACAATGTGAGATCTTCTTTTTACATTGACATAGTATTTAAATTTATAACGCATAAGATATCATTTAACTTTTGATGTTGGCTCTGCTGATCCTTATTTACCTATCCAAATTTTTTGTATATCACCATACATCATATTGTTCTGACTATTCACCGGGCACTCTGGTATACACACGCAGCCACCCAGTTTCAAAGGCTCCGGTGTAGTTCTGCGCCAGCTACGCTCAAAAGTAGGTGGGTCCATTCCCAGTTCTGGCTCGCGTATCAGGAGACGTCTACCTGGTATCTACATGCCGAACGACGGTGAAACTCCACGTTCCGCAGCTCAAACCTGCTTACTTAGAGGGATCTGAGCGTCAACCACGCTCGGACACGTTCTAATCCGGCACTGTCAGCTTAACTAACTTCGCCCGTCACCGATCCTTCTCAGGATCCACGCATCGCTTAACTACCTGGACTCAATCAAATGATGAGGTCAGATGCCGTACAGTTGCCCGATTCAACCTATCCCGCGGATGAGTCAGCTAGACCATCTGAAGTCGACCCGGACAAGTTTCAGCAAGTCACAACACTTCAGCGAAGTCCCAAGTCTCCCATAGCCAACCGACGCGGATGCTACAATCTACAACCATGGAAATAAAACTAAGTGAGGTGTTGTGAATTGAAGTGAAGTGAACCAAAATATAGTGATAATGCATGAGAAAATTAATTACAATGACTAAAACACTGAATCAAGCAGTATGAGTGTGTGTGTGCAAATAAAACCACGGGCCTTGGTCAATCAAGTATGGATGAATAAGTGATCGCGTTATCTTTGTATCAAGAGTGCTTACTACTTCAACTCCTGTAGCTCTGCCACTGCTCGAGAGAATTCATTAACAATTTTTTAAAACGAGGGAGTTTGTTACCGTCAGGCCTACCCTTTACTATAATTATCCATTTCAAGCATAATCATTAGCTTACACTTATTAATAGTAGGTAAACTATAAGGATTTCAGCACAGTATGTGTTCCAGCACAGCTGTGCTGGAATCCTTATAGGATTTTTCGGCCAGGTGGCGACCACAAAACCTCTTGGCCTTACGGCCGCACCCCTTCTATACCCTGACCCCCTCACCCTTACTACCCTGTGATATGATTTCTACCACAGAAAAAAAATTTTTTAAACTACAATTAAAATTATAAATATAATCAAATTAAGAAAAAAAGTTTATCACTAAAATTTTTAAATCTATAATTGAATTAAAAAAAAAAGTTGAAAATTACAATTAAAATTATAAAAAAAAGAAAACATTGATTACGCTTTTTATACCCATTCCATATACTCAGGCAAATTAAGGACGTTCATTACAGTCAGAGGGGAAATGCAGAGAGTGCAGTGAAGGGGGAGCGAGCATGCAGCCCGTCAACTGTTTTGCATGCATTAGTATACGTATATATATATATATATATATGCGTCTGGCACTGTTTCTTTTAAATAATTGCAAAAGTAACTAGTGGATCTCTCTGACAATTAAACATCATCTTTCTTGCATGGTATTGCGTCATACAAAAAAAAAGTGTCCGAATTGTATAGACCATTTTCCTATAAAGTCGATTTTCTTGTAAAGCCTCCAGAAGGTTAAATGTTAATTTGTCATTTTTTTACTATTTAATATCTTAAAAACGGTGTAGTGAAATGATATGCAATTTTGTATGAGACATTCTAAAGTTGTTACGAATATTTTTAAAATTTTCAGCAAAATCTATCAGAAAATTCAACTTGTAATGAACGTTCTTAAGTAAAAACTTTTTGTACCGCCTCACATTGTGATGAGCACAGTTGGCCTTGTATGCTCCATTGTGATGCGGGCAAACAGTCGCCAGCTTTGTTTTGTCAGTCGAAGGATAGCCGAAATCTGTTATATCAGAAACTTTAAATGAAAACTTCTACAACCATTGTTTTCTCAAATGGCCAAACACATACACTTTTCTGGCATCTTGAAGGGGTTCTCGAAGGATCGTGCCAATAGTGTTGTATAGGAAATTTCCTGATTCCCACGAGATACCGTGAAAACTGCGTTCCAACCAAATGTTTTCTCTCTTATACTTGTCTGAGAGTCGTTGCTATGGAAACGGTTCCTTGAAAAGGAACACTACAGACTCACGATCAGACTGGAGCGGCAGTACAGCTAGTTCTTTGAGATCTAAATCGTTGACGAACTGTTTGAAGCCCTGGATATCGACTATGATATCCATTTACATGAATTTTTTATAACCCTTACGTTAGGAAGCTGAATTTCGTACGTTGAAAACTTTTTGTTGTATTTTTCTGCCAAGATTTTTATCATCATAATCATTGGTTGAAAGTTTTTGATACTTAACGTCTGTGGTGAATTTGCTAATGGTTGGCTTATGCGACATATACATTGTTAAGAGATTTTATAATTTTGCTATCTTTTTCTTTCGATTATTTTCTGCCCACTCCTCAGCTCAAATTTTTCCCACTCTACTTGTCGTCGTTTATTCTTTTCTTCATTTCTGCTCTGCTGACCTTTCTCCATGACGGCTGGAAGACGAATGATGTTAGCAGCGCTATATATCAGCCTTTATAGCTTAACCCCCACCATTCTACATCAGTTTCTTGACGTCACCACTCATCGGACTGTACTGAACAAAGCGATCATGTAGAATCAAGCAATAGGCCGATGTGCCGTCAGGAAATTGGTGCCAGATTCAACTCTAAACGCACATTAACTGGAGTATTTTTTAATCACTCATTTTGCTTGGAACAGTCGATGACAATTAAATGTAAGCCCGATAAAAAAATGACTTGCTCAAGATTAGAGCGCTATCTTTACCATAATACGAGTTCTGAAAATTGGTATACATAGCATACAACAATGAATACTGATTTTTTGTTATATCGAGATTAAGATCACCGTAGAGATAATATTGCGAGTTAAGATATAGTTTTACTTTTCTTATATTCCACTAATCGAGCATGCTAGCGCTAATGCTTCTCTGAATCTTACGGTTCGTCTGGAAAGCTACAATTACGTAGCGCGGCTTTTCCAACTGATTGGACGTCTTGACAGTCCATATGTTTCGATGTTGTGAGTAAAAGTGGATATTCATAGAGCTCCCAAGTTCGGAAACTCACAGATATAAACTTATCTTTTTGTAAATATTTGAGCTGGCGAATTTTATGAGGATCTTAGATTACTACATAGGGCATAAGCCATTTAAGTTCCTATGTTACAATCTTAAATTCTTCCCGGCTTTCTGCTGCATTAGCATCTCCACCAGGTACTATCGGTGTTTGTATGACTGCATTTAAATCAGTCCTCGATCTTGTGAGAATGAGTTCATGTTTTACCTTAACAAAGATCTTGCGATAGTTTTCAGCAAAACCCAGAATCATATTCAGAGGAATCAAGATATCAAAGTAATCATAATTATCGCTTAAACTTAGCGCACTTGAAGTACCCAATCAACCTGCATTCACATTGGATACATCTTGATCGGGAATGAGTGTTAAAAATTTTTTTATGAAAGTTGTTGGACCCACATTTTTACACTTGTCAATCTCTATAGCGTTTATCCCATATCTCATTTCTTTGAACAGGTGACAGATGGCGTTGTTCACTAATTCAGTATTTGTTGTTCCTGTACTACCAACTGCTTTAACTAATTTCCCATTAATGTGTAAGGAGCTGTGAGATGGTAGTGGACATAAATCTTAATGTTGAATTGAAATATGGATTTCATCACTATTGCCATAAGTTGCGGGCGCGTACAGCTGATGAGCATGGATCTCATAGTACGCGATGGCCTTGTCAAAGGTGATAGATGACTGAATGCTTCGAATCTCTTCCATGTTTAACGCAACAAAATAAAGACACATAAGTTATCTTTCACCAGGCCTTGTATTTTTAATCCTAGATTTCTTAGAAATTGGATGTTTTGATGCGTTAGCTTTTGACGTTTCAGCTGTCTGCTCCGATGTGTTGACGGTTCGAAAGCTCGTTGTCGACTGAGTGCTGGACTGCATGACAAGCTGCTTATATACCTTTATTAATTGTATACGATTCCCATTACAGCGTGGATTTTGTGTGTAACTTTACCGTTATAACCTTACCACGAGAATTGAGATGTCTGCTTCGACGTGTTACGGTCTGGAAGCTCGTTGTCGACTGAGCGCTGGACTGCATTTCGAGCTGCTTATATACATTTTATGATTGTATACGATCCCCATTGTAGCCTGCAACTTATGTGCAACCTTACAGTTATAACCTGATCACGAAAATTAACCAAGTCACCGTCCTGGTCGACTATGCGTAGTTGTATGCGGTCAATAATGCGTCCAACGATTGGTAAATATATTATTTGAGAATATACTTTGATGATTTTCTATCCTGGTGGTACAGCAGGGAATAATTGAGGAATCGTATGAACCTTTTTTCCGTTTATGTAGTGATAATGCACTAGACTCGTAATGCGTTTACTTTCAGGATGGTTACAAGTCTTAGTTTTGTTCTAGAAAGTCAGAGTTATCTTCTAAAACTTGTTCAGTAAAACCTTGAAGTCATCCTGTAGAATCTTTTGGTCTGAAATCAATAGTATGGCTATACGTAATTACGCTGCAAAGTGTGATATTATTCTGTTTTATATAAATACTTATATCATCAGGTCGTAATATATCAACCAAAAATGTTTTAATCTCTCGAAATTCATAGCTTCCTGTTAGAAATGTAACCACTCGATCACTCACGTAAAATTTTTTATAGTTTTTATCAATATTTGGAATTGAATTGAACGTCAGGAGTTCTACCAAGCCAAAAAAGTAGTTGTGCTTTGGTGATAATTTTATAGGCGGAAAACTGCGCTTCCAATATGGGAGAAGTATCAGACAGAATTAGCGTCAATGTTTCTTCCATGGCTGCTGAAGAGCAAATTACTGAAACCTGACTATGACAGCACCCTATACTCTTCGGGAACCTTCTCAGCAAGAATCGGAAACACAAATGGCCTCGATTGTAAGAATTAAAATCTTGACATTTTTCATGGTTATACTTAATCTTATCAACTCATGAGTACAGCACTAAATTAATTGTTGGCTGCAGATCACTCAAGCTGTCAAAGTAAGTGATATCATTATCACATTTTCTGCATGCTACTTAATGAGTTCCAGGTTGATTCTTATCAATAAAATTTACTATTGCAGTTTCACGGTAGTGTGGTCCATTATCAGATAAGTCGTTTCGCATAAATACTTCCCGAAAATTGGGAATATTCAATTTTTCAGCTTACTCAAGTAAATCCACGTTAGTTGAAGCTCTATCGGCCAATATTTCTTCTTTAATCTTTTTTTTTAAACCTCTTCCAGCAAATCGCTTTAAGTAGATACCCAATCCAGTTTAATGTGGCTTGAGATGGAGACCTTTTCCGAGAGCAATAGCCTCCATAGTTTTATTATGTCTCTGGCTCTCTTGCGGTTTCTGTTTTGCTGCCTTAGTTCCAATAATACTTTTTACTATTCCTGCTACTCGATTTGCTAATGCTCCAGTTGCACTCAAGCAAGCAAACAAGGGTATCAGAGATAATGTAACTCCAATTATAGCAAGAAGGGGTAAGATACGTTGTATTTAGACGAACTTTTTTTTACCTAATTTTTTTACTACACTAGACGCAACTTTTAAAACAGAACAAATAACTTTTTGTTCATCTTTACTCTTAGTATTCATTTTTCGTAAGGCAGCTTTGCTAACTGTACTTAGGTTAGTGCATGGATTCTTCTTTTTCTTTAAACCCTTTCTCTTAGATTTCAACCCCATACCCGATTTACTTTTGAGCTTCATAGCGCCTGTTATCGCTAGAGCAGCGAACTCCTTACCAATAGTAGAATCTCCGGCTTTGACTCTTTGCTACGCTCTCTTAGCTAAAACTCTATCAGCTGAGTTTCTAGCCTCAACGTTTTCTCGATTTTGGGAATTAGCTATATCGTGCTTCTTGCACGCCGCGTCCAATGGATTTACCTTTGGATTACTCCTAGCGAGACGTTTTGTAAGTTTAGTACCTGGACCTTAGTACTGATAGCCTGGTAAGTAAAGTTTTACATGTAAATAATTTAAAACTCTATTCAGAAGACCATGTCCTCTCTTATGATGTATGATCATCACTTTTTGGTGGTTGGATCATGACTGAGCACTAGAGAATGGATTCATTATATTTATAGACTATGAGTCAGTTGTAATCAAGCCACCGAACAATGCGCATGCGCAAAAATGCGGTGTATAAAAACACTGTATTCGTAATATATTTGTCAGTGGTAATCGAGCCGCCGCGCCGTATAGTGCAGATATGAAGTTCAAAGAACAATCCGTGAAATTGCAAGTTCCAAACTATGATGCTGTTGTAAAACAGGAAAAATGCTCTAATCGACTTGGTAAATTACTACCTGACAGTATTCGTGCTGTGTTCTGCAGTTCGTCTAATTGCGGTAAGACGAACAGTTTATCAGCGCTCATTATACATCCTAATGGATCGAGGTTTGAAAACATTTATATATATTTAAAGTTGTTCAACTAACTAAAATATAAGTTTTTGTGTTTAAAAGATGTTGACTCAGTGAAAAAAAAATTATTTTTATAACCCGCGAACGTCGTTTGAATAAGAATCACGTGATCTCAACTCTAACCAATCACATCATGAATAAAAGGCTTCATTCGAAATTATTCTCCTTTTCAAGATAGGATAGCATGTGAGAGCTTTCTACTGCATGGGATGACACAAAAATGTGGACTGCTTGTATCTCTGTCAGTTATACGCACAAGTACCAAAACACCTCGTGATAGATAACTTTAATCTTCTAGCTCTATTTCGACAAGATGAGCTTAATTTAAGACATGTGTATGATGATCATGAGAACTCTGATATGTCCTATAGTCAGTTTAAATAACTATGCTCTAACTGTTTGAATGATGATAAATATGGATTAGTTGCTATCGACAAGGACAGACGGATAAACAGCGGTCGATGTCGCAAAGGTTTTGACAACTTTGATATAAATATAGGAGTGCATAGTGCAAACTAATCAGTCTACTCTGAGACGTTAAAGTGTCAACATGTACGAGCGAGAAAAAGACGTACTTCACCAACTGATAAAGGCAAGAGAAGCTGTGAAATGGAAGTATAGATTATTAAAATTTGGAAAAGATGCGGTTAAAAAAGAACTGTGTGAAATTTTTAAACTAATCACAGCTCCTCTAAAGGAAATAATTACTGAATCGACGAAAGTGAAAAATAAAAGAAACTATTCTGTGACTGATAATTCTTCTGATAAACCATATACGAAACAGCTACCAATCAATCGGAAGAAAAAAGAAAAATATAGCGATACTGACACAATGTTTGAGTCTCCTCTCAGTCAAAGTAATAATGATGATGATGATGATGATAATAAAATGAACATTACTATTCAAAATCAAACCGATGATGGAAATGAGAACACGTCCAGCAACGTATATTTACAAATAGTTAATGAAAATCAGAAACAATTATTGGATTTAGTGTACGGGCTTCGAAAAGAAGGTGGAATGTACAAGTTTGGAAATTCGCCAATGAATTTTAACAACAATGAAATCACAATAAGCGAGTTAAAATATCCTATGAGTGTTGGATTGATAGAGCTACTTGTGAAAAAACATCCTGACACATCTTCCATAACTCAAGATGATGTGGCCAAATATTACACACTCATGAAAACTTCAAGTACGCAACGAAAAGGATTTAGCAAAAATGGAACGATTTGATCGCATGATAGTATTACAATTAATAAAATTATAGCTTTAATGTTTCATCGTATTGCCAGCAAAAATGGAAGATCATTGTTGTCTTACTGAAAAATTGCTAGAGCAAAGCAGCAAGTAGGTTATGTGCATTGGGATGACCCTAATGAGCTAGTTGATCGACTTAGATTACTCGTAACCGAAAGATCAGCAGGGAACCCGAGTCATAATAATGAGATAATATCGATCATCGAAGAGTTGCGGGAAGGAGGGTATATATATTGAAGCACATACCAATTCAAGTCAGTATCGAAATGAGCATCGACGTGTTCGGACGTAAGCTGGGCAAGACTGTAGGCAGCAGCATCAGAGGTCCTCCTGGTATTGGATACAAAATCACTGTTGATGAACATTATGATCTAGATAACAGGAGACTATGCAATGTTGCAACAGCAATCAACCCGAATGATGCCATGAATCTTAGCATTTTTCAGAAGGAGAAAAAATTTATAATGGTTGAGCAAGATAAGCTAAGTGTGATGTTGCATATTTTGAATGACTTGTTTACACAGAAAATAATGAAATTAGAACAGGAAATATTTACTACAAAAGATTCATTGGCCTTAATTTCCAACATCACTCCAGAAGATAATCAGAGCAGAAGATGTCTGGTAGTATTTGTGATCTTTTATCGCATTTTCTCACCAGACACCAACGAGGATTGATCGTAAGAAAAAAACTGTAGTGGAGGAGCTCCACAAACCAGCTTGTCGAAACTATCCACGTCAAAAGTATGATATACATGGATTGGATGAAACTTGGCAAGCTGATCTCGTTAAAATACCTTCTACTCGAGAAAATAAAGGTTATAGGTACATGCTAACCGTAATGGATGTATGTTCAAAGTATGCATGGGCCATACCAGTAAAACATAAAACAGAAGATGACGTCACGGCGGCAATGAAATCTATACTTAGTCAAGGTCGAGTACCAACAGAATTGAATACAGATAGAGGTAAAGAGTTTTACTATAAGAGATTTAATCGCACATTGAAAATTAGAATGTGGGTTGAATTCAGTTTGAATCGCAACTATAAACGGCTTGATTTACTGCCAAATTTAATTGCAGTCTATAATAACCGATAACATCGTACAACGGGCATTAAACCAAAAGATATTACATCGAATAATGAAGCCGAAAGTTTAAAACGCTATTAACGTCAAGATAAGTCTGAAAAGAAAAAGCTAAAATTTAAAATTAATGATAAAGTACGTATAAGCAAAGTAAATATATTTTTGAAAAGGGCTACACACCGAATTGGTCAACAGAGATTTTTACAAGCCTTTGGAATTCATCATTGATGGTGATAACAATCTTGCAACCAAAGCGGGTGTTAATCTTTTCGAGCTCAGTCACCATGTATTCTCGCTCCTTCTTCAACTACGATGATTTCCTTGTTGGAAGGTAGTTGTTGTTGGCGATGTGATTTTATGTAGCAAAGTTCATTTTCTAAAACAGAAAGAAAAATGTATCAGCTTACATCTGTAGCTTACAGTATATCGATGTAAAAGTAGTGACTCACCTCGAAGTAATTGTCAATCTCTCGAAGAATACGAAGAGATATCGACTTTGTCTCTTGCTGGGAGGACTCGATGTACTCTCTGGCTTGTCCGGTGATGGAAAAAGCTCCGCAGGCTTAAGTACCTCCTGATATAGAGCTATCCCTCCTCCAGGGGCTTCCTTAACTCCAATCTCTCCCACCTCTATTGGCTGTTGCTCTTCATCTACTCCCTCTAGGAGTATTTGTAGCAATGCTTAATCCTCCTCATCTATGATGAGTTTATGCCCCCAAGGCAGCATGTCTGTAGAGTTCGGCAGCAGATGGTGCTTATCATCTTTTGAGCTTAGGGCTATTTTTTGCTGTCTTTCAGTATGCACGTTATGCTGCTTTGAACGTATAAGATTTTGCACACATGTGACTTCGGTTTTATTAAATTGGCAGTCTATATAGTTTTCAAAAATTATCTAAGTTTTAACGACAGATGTTCTTACACCTTTTGCTTTTTCAATTACCTTATCGTCTTGTACACGAATACAAGACATTTTACTTCAAAGACCGATAAATTCGAGCATCATTTTACCGCAACACTCACCTTTCATAAGTCCACTTACTTTCTTGTTTCTTCGAGGTAAGTCGAATCGTTTATCGTCTGCATAATCTGATGCATCGAATGTATCGATATCTTCACCCATGACTTAGTAAATATCTCCATCTCGAATTTTATAGATCAAACTATTAGTATCTGTGTACAGTAGCTTGCACATACCTAAAAAACGTTGCTTCATATACGAATAATGAAAGTTGTCGATCATAGTTTGCGATATATCGAGTACACTGAGTCCAACGTAGATAGGTTTTCTTATTGTGATGTCTATTCGTGTAAGTTGCATGGCAACAAGATTTTTTGCGAATGTTGTACGACTGTGGAAGTTCGGCCTATCGATGAGAATCTTAGCACTGTATTGCCCATGCCAATATTACCAAGTTTCACGTCGTCTCTTTTCCGCTCATTCTCCATTGTTTTTCCGTAAACAGCGTTAATCAAGAGCTTGAAGGAGACTTTTTCAAACTTATTATTAGCATTCTTTCTTTTCTCAGTATTTAAATCAACATATGGTTTTAACTAGGGACTTTGATCGAATTTCAACGTTCTATGGATTTTCGTAAGATCAATCCATGTCTTAATTCTTCTTTCAAAGCTCTATAATGGATGATGTAATGATCTTTATTCTATAATGTAGTCATCAGTTTATTCTGTTTTGTACCATATAGAGCCATATTTTCAGGACACGGAGGTATGTCCTTGTTCTCATCGTGTAAGCTCCAAGAGTACTGTAAGTCAACTTCTAATATATAGCCGTAAAAGTGATCATCCGGAATATTGAAAAGATTAGGTTTGTCGAGATCACTCACCTATTCAAAGCCACCATATGGTAAGGTCTGCGTCATTGCCCATCCGTAAAGATAATTTGCATAATAGTACCTTAAATACTTCTCTTCTTCTTCCGGAGTATAACCTTCATTCATATATCTATTGTTAGCCTTAGCGTAGCGGTTGCAGCATTGACTGATGCCACTTCTAATGCCTCTTTGGATGAACAATGCCACATTTATAGCAGTGAAAAGCTCTAATTCAACTTGAGTATATTTTAACATAGTATCCCATATTAAGCCAGGCGCTGTATAGTAGTGAGCTGGATCAAGTCCGTACACTGAAAAACATTCGGTATAGCGGCTGTCCCGGCACGTATACACACTGTACCGAACTACAGTGTATCTATTGTCCCCTCATGCGGTATAACAGGTATACCGAATCGGGCTACGCGAGTACCACAGCGGTATAGTCACAGTACCATCTATACGGCTAAGCAGCTGCACGCATGTTCGGGCTAGCAGTTATTCCGCCACTCGGTACTTATACAGTAATAAGAACTCTCTGCTTCAGACACTGCACATGATGTATACATCTGCAGC
>JAPYYV010006010.1:0-16264 GCA_030522625.1 Copidosoma aretas | reverse complement strand
TGCAGACACCGCTGTCTGATTAAGTATCTATAATATAAGTATACTGTACACAGAACATTGGCAGTCTTCATTATTTTGATATTATTTACACGGATAAATATATCTGAAATAAACAAACAAGCCAACTTTTACGTACCGCAGAGCTTCTATGTTTATCATTTAAATTAATAAGCATTGCATGAGTAAACAAATGAGATTTGTTTACTTTAAAAAAAAATAAATTATGTTTTAATAAACAAATCCTGTGGTAATAAGTAAATTTTACGAGATAATCCTTACTGACCACAAATCGTCAGCTTTATTGTCTGTTTTAATAAATATTAATAAATCAGTAAAAGTCCATTTTAATGTACCGCATGGTACCTTAGTTGACATTCTATACGAATAAATATTCAGAAATTAACAAACGAGACTAGGCCAAAAATTGTATAATAGAGCAACAAAACAATTTTTGCTTTAATGGAAGACAGCGGGACAGATCGTCTCAACGCGGAACTGTTCTGCTGACACTTTGCGGTACTTTGGCGTTGGCTTGTTTGTTGATTTCTGAATATTTATTTGTATATTAATTACTGATTATTAAAATATTTATCGAAACAGACAATAGACGCTAACGCTTTGTGGCCAGTAAGGATTATCTCGTTAAATTTATATAGTAACACAATCGATTTAAATGTATAATAAACGAAGATTTCCTGCAGTATTTGAGGACTAGTTTATTTCTCATGAAAAAGGTACTCTGTGGGGTATAGAGAATGGCTCGTTTGTTTACGCAATAAGTATGTGTATATATCGAGTAGGTAATGCTCTATGATACAGAAGGGTTTACTCCTTCCAAATATTAATTCACCTACATAATTAACGATGTTTTGCAGTACGTAGGGATACGTTAATTTGTTTAGAAATATATAAATCTATTAATTCAACAAACTAAGACCTTGAAGTACGTATTTATAAAGAATTTGTTTATTAAAACATAATTGATTTATTTGAAAAAGTGAACAGATACTTCGTGTATTGTGTCTATCTTATTTGTTTACTCATGCAATGCTTATTAATTCAAATAATTAACATAGAAGCTCTGCGGTACGTAAAAGTTGGCTTGTTTGTTTATTTCAGATAAATTTATCCGTGTAAATAATATCAAAATAATGAAGACTGACAATGTTCTGTGTACAGTATACTTATATTATAGATACTTAATCAGACAGCGGTGACTGCAAGCAATGTTACCACTATAAAATTAAGGAAAAAAAAAATTTTTCTGAACTGACACCTTCTTTGATCAAAAATTGAACTGACACCTTCTTCGGCGAAAATTTGAACTGACACTCTGAACTGACACCTTCTTTGATCAAAAATTGAACTGACACCTTCTTCGGCGAAAATTTGAACTGACACTGTCTTTAGACAAAAATTGAACTGACACCTACTTCGACCGAAATTTGAACTGATACCTTCTTCGACCAAAATCTGAGTTGACTCTTTCTTTTACTCAACCGTAAAATTTAGCTTTTACCCTCTAGTTTTATTTGTCGAGTGGCGCCTGTCAATTTCTGATTCTGTAAAACCAATATGGCGCCCACAATCTGGAAATCGCTAAATAAATCAGTGTTTTTCAACGCGAGATATCATCTGTCCTCATTTATAGTGTGTCTAAAACACACAAGCCAGAAAAAGCTAAAAATTCACTGTTTTTAAACAGGAGATTTCCTCTGTCCTCAGATGTATTGTATCTAGAAAATTGATTTTGGGCTTAAAATTTAGCTTTTACTCATCTTACATATATTTAATCGCTCCGTCAGAGGAGGTTACTTTTTCTCTGCTTGGGAAACATCATTTGTTTTTCCAATACATAACTAGTGGCTTGACGTGTGCAAAGAACGCACGATCGTTATATTTTACGATGTCTCTAAAGTATATAAGTATATAAAATTAGATACAATGAAAGCCACGTACTCTCTAAAACCATCGTACAGTGCAGATTTTCTAATCATATTTTAAATAAAACCAGACAGTCACGTGCTGGAATCTCAAAATTAGTGTGCTGATCAAGCTGAAAATAAAAACATTGATGCTGATTGAGAAGACAAACAAAATGCTGCAAGAATCGTGATGATCGATCAACAATTTCTCAAATAACAGAAAAACACCAATCACCAATCAACAATTTTTATGGCCATCCGAAAACCTGCCACTGGGACTAATTTTCAAGCAGTTGGCATCCATGATACATATGTTTTACGACTCTGAAATTTGGTACAATTGTAGAACACATGTAGAAGATTGTTTTAAATCGCTTTTTAGCCCTGATTAATTGATAATTTTCGCTGATTTACATAACACATGAAAATCCTCCTTCTATGAAAAAGTGATACAGTATCAGTAAACGTGCTGACGTTTGAAAACCTTCGAGCCGTCTTTGCTCAAATGGAAACTGGAAAATACCTAGTTAAAAACGAGTAAAATGTGGCAAGTTGGGCTTGATTGAGTTAAAATCAGATATCAAAATCCCGGTGAAACCTCGGTCACTTTTTTTTCGAGGGCGAGAAAATAAGGCACTTCGTCAATATAACGATCGTGCCTAAAAAGGGAAGCAAATCTGATATAAAAAATTATAGAACAATATATATTTTGAAAACATTAGGCTAACAACTAGACCGATTCGCCGCCAAATATGTTTCTAATTGATATTTCTCGTTGATTGTCTCTCAACAGCATGGCTTTATGCAAGATCGTTTATCAGCAACCAATCATACATTCTTCAAAAATTTTGTATCTTCTGCACTTAATCAAGGACTTCAAGTTGATACTATTTACATAAATTGTTCTCATACTTTTAATTTCGTCAATTATAATCTCCTTTTAGCCAAACTACAGTCACTTGGATTGTAAGGTAAATTACTGTGCCTGCTCTCCTAGTATCTCTCAGATCAGAAACAGGCAGTTGGAATCACTGGCGCCACCACTACTTTTGAGCCGGTCATTTCTGGGGTTCCTCAAGGATCACACCTAGGTCCATTGCTTTTCATATTATTTATTAATAATATTACTTGATCCTTTTCTTATGATAAATTCCTGATGTATGCAGACGTTATGCTCTATAGTTAGCAACTACGAACAAACTTTGCACATACAGCAAGATCTAGATGTATTACATCGATTGTCTCTAATGAATTCAATGTCAACGTCTGAAAATGCCAAGTTTTATCTTTCTTTCTCTGAGCCTCGATACCATTCTCATCAAATTATTCCATAAGTAATTCGTTGCTAGCTGTGATATATGAATATTGAGAGGTTGTAGGGAGTATCAGTACCGGTCACACACATGAATCTGCGATCTACATAGGCAACCCACTTGGCGCGCACACCTACATTAGGGCCGTGGCCAGATTGGGAGGGAGGTTGGTTTTGGTCTGTCCATAGTGTTGTGATAACTACTATTATTTAATAAATATATTGGTGACTCACTGTCCCCTAGGTTACTGGGTTAAGAAGCTTAGTATTTAGGTTGTGTTGTTATTATAATAATTTCTTAGTTGATACGTTGATAAACCGATACTTCTTGGTTGCTGGGCTAAAACGCTTGGGATTTAGGTTACTCAGATTATTAGTTTTGTCTATATAGCCGATCCGAATTCCGCGCGCTTAAACTCTAACACTTACAATATCTCTAGTGATGATCTGTAATCTCATGCACTAGAAAAATTCACGACGCTAGTGCCAGACCTAAGACTTAACGTTGCGTAACTATGTACTTATGCATCGTAACATGAGTTTATGTCTGTGTACTGGCTGCTTGCACTAGCATAGTGAATTGCTGTTTTAAAATTTCTAAATTGACCACTTTTGACATCCTCTGGAGTGGTATTAGGTGACTGTTGTACGCATAAGGATTTAAGCATCATTATTTTCAACTTAAATGCTTCTTCCGGCGTATTTAAGACAAAAGTTCGTTTATTCCAAAGCCTTTGTAGTCAAAAGGTAATTTACATGATACCCCCCTTGTTTGCTCGATAGCGTCTTCGTGTTACCTATCAGGCGACCAAACTAGCTAGCTATTTATCTAGATAACAAGACATGCAGTTATCGTGGCTGGGGCCGTATTTTGTAACTTTTGAAAAAGTTTTTTTGACTGATTTCCGTCAACTGCATATGCGCAAAAGACAAAAATTGTTTTCTTTGAATGCACAATGGACAAATATCAGTCAAACTTAAACATACCTTCCCACAAATAACACAATACGGTCCTTATCCTCAGCCTTCTGGCAAGTAACAATAGTAACACTTTATAATTAATGGTGAACTATCAAGCTCATGAGTAACTCTGGCAATGTTAAATGATGTATATATAGGCAATCTAGCTTGTTTGCTTTCATCCATAGACATATAAAGACTGCACATCATATTATTACAATACTGCGGCTGTAGTGCGCTAAAGCTCAGGTAGAAAGAGACACAGAATATAGTTTGGGTCTTTGTTTCCCTTGCGCATATAAGATGTTGAGCCTTACAAGATATATCTGTATACATACAGAGACGAACTGCGGTGGTTTTTCGGAAATTTTGGCCTGCATTTTATAAGTATCTTGCAAACAAATTTTTGCCTCAAGGCACCTAAGGGTACCATTAAATCGAAAATAGTTCGTTCACATTTATACAGTAGAAGCAAGCAAAGTTACACAATACAACCTCTGCAACGGGTACCCACCTTACCTACGTGTCCACCTCCCTTGCACATATCATAAGGTGAGCCTACCAGATGTATATCAAACAAATTACTCACAGGAAAGTATTTGAAAACTGTATTTTAATGAGACATGACTAGAAAGTCTATTATTTATTCGGCATAAGACGTGACTAGTGGAGACACGTTATGTCTGAAAAAGTGACTAAAACCTCTCCTAATACCAGCGATATATTTCAACTTTGGCAGTCCTAGAACCTAGAAATATTATTAATTGGTAAAATACCTTTTTTTGATTAGAAAAGTTACTTTGGCGATTTACTACTCAAGTATGTTGCAAGCGTGATTCTATAACCTATCTTGAAGCATCAAAAAATATTTTACAAAAAGATTTTTTTACAGATGTAGGTTTGGTTAAAACGTACATTACGACTGGCATGGAGCAACTGTTGACATATCTAGCATATTTTAAAAAAACCTATTAACTACAATTCTGCAACATATATATTTTTAAATCAAGGTATGTGCCAATAGCACATCTGCTTTGCTTTCTAGATTATATGATAAAATTTTTATGGTTTCGATTGCATTTTATCTCTTTTTCTTTAAACTTTAAAAATAGAATAGGTCTTAGTCCCTATTTCACACACAGCACGTCTCTACTAGTCGCGTCTAATGCTGAATAGGAACTAAATTGATTGATACTATGATGATTCAATGTAAAATCTGGAAAATAATCGTATAAAAATTGTCGAACAAGTATAATCTTGTTATTCCTCAAGACGAATGATATGAGGTTTCATAAATAATTATATACTAATAGTAACCTTTCATGAACTTAAATGTCTGTTAGTTTCTTAATTACATTAGACAATTAGTTTCTTCATTATACATATAAGATATACGAGTACGAAAAAAGATTTTTTTAAGTGAAGTGTAGTGCATGTTATCATCTCCTAGAAGGCAAAATAAGTTCTGATTATAAAAGAATTTATGAAAACATTGCCTTCATTGATAGCTTTATCAGAATTTCTTAATATAACTCGAAATAATTCTTAGTAGTAGTATAGCTAAGAGGGACCACTTTTTTGGCAGCCCTGCTTCGTCACACTAGGGCGGAATCAGCTTTGAACCACATCACGAGCCCATATATAGCTTTTCTTACTAGTGCCGGACTTACTTACCATATTTCCACTGCTAGTACGAGATTACTGCTTATGTATGCGCTAGTTCTTTCCAATATATTCCTTTTTACGCTAGTCTACTCATCTAAGGTAATCATAACCGCATTGTGTAAAACGCTCAACGCAAGGAACACTTTGCCTGGTCCGCCTTGCTTATCCATTCACCTATCGAAAGATGCAAGTCACTGGCTTCATCGACTTAAGTGCTTTGAAGCGGTGGTGAAGGTTTTTATGTGGTTGAATCATCGCAGAGGATATTGTTAAAGTGGGCGAAGGAGTGAATGGGAAAAAAAAACAAGGGTTCTTATAGACGAGTCATCGCAAAGGATGGTGTCAAGATGAAATTGAAGAAAAGAAAGAGAAAGGCAGAGGGAAAAAGAAAAAGTTAATAACAGAAAATAATACAAGATGTAAGTATGTAGTTGAAAAAACTGAAGCGCAATTTTTGCTTATTCGCACTGTCTACAATCCTAAGTATGGCTCTAGAAAAACTCCTCGTCTGGACAAAATATGATCCAAGCGAGCCCACTGTCTTACTAGCGCAGGTATTTCTCATAACGCTAGCCTTTGCTTACTCTCGAATCGGTCCTTGTATGCCTTATTGCTTGAAAGTATTGATTTTATTATTTAAATCAAAGAAAGCCATATGTTTCGCAGAGGCAAGCACTAACGCATTGTGCACATTGCTCGGCACGTGTAACACAATGTCTTATATTGGCATCATCTTTCTTACGTATCATAATATGCTCTTTTAAGATTGACATAAGTGGATGTGTACGCGTAATAAGTACTGTGATTGCTGCTTATCGTGCGTGCGCTCTTTTGTTACCAAATTTATAGACTGAAAGCGGACAAATTTTTAACGCTGGCCCACTCTTTTACACATCACAATGCATATTGATGAAGACTGTCGAATTGTAAGAGTACCTGAAAATGCCTTAGTTGTAGCTAGTCAGTCGATGTGTGCAGTGATTATAATCATATACCATCAAAGAAGCTCTTCGGGTAGAGATCTCAATATTTGTAGCACAAAATCTAGAAACATCTCTTTAAAATAATTTACAGGATTTTGGTAGCACAGAAAGCTATTAACAATATGTGCAGCAGTTTTTGTAATGATTACTATGTCCAAAAAATGTTATGCGTATACGTATGTATGTCTCTCTCTCTCTCACTCACTCTCTCTCTCTTTGTATGCGTGTGTGTGTGTGTATGTGTGTATGTGTGTGTGTTTGTATGTGTGTGAGTGCGCGCGCGCGAGCGTGTGTCTGTGTGTAAATGTGTTCATGTGCGCGCTTTATTTGCTTCAAGAATAATGTTGGAGGAAGAATGGAGCTGATTTACACTTTCACGTGTAGTATTATAAAATGTGCTAACGTCCGCCACTTAAATTATTATTTACATCATTAAATTTAGACAAGAGAGTTAAAGCAGCACTTGCTAATCTCAGAGTATATAGTGGCTGCCAGGCAATGAAACGTATTGAAATAAGCTTCTAGGGTATAAAGAGACCAGCCCAAGATTGAAAGTCCTTAGCTGTCAGAAGTCAATCGATAAGTACAGTCATCTGGTATATCAACTCTGACCATCAAATAAACTCTTAAGATCTTTAGAATCCTAGCACAAACCCAGCACGAAGAAGAATCACTTAAAAGAATCATAGCAATTAATCAGAGAGCTCTGTCGTTGCTCGGCAACGATACGAACTGTCAAGGTCGAAAAAAAGCTGTGTGAACTAAATAGCCGTACATTCTCAGACCAAACTACCATGATCGATCTATCTAGAATGTAAGTCTAGTTGCTGTACAGCTGTCACAAACAGATAAATTTACGGCCGAGACCTGTGAAAATCACTTGTAAACCGTTTTCATCATAAGTACATAAGAAAATGTGTAGAAGAAAAGCAAAGCTTCCATAAACAAACATTGACAGCCTTCTTTGCAAGCTTCACGGCCTAGATATGTATAAAATGATGAAGAGGGACAGCCATGAGTTCAACTTGTCGGACTATCCTGTAGACAATCTGTATGGCATATAGTTAAAAAATGCGAATGTAGTTGGATCAAAAAAGAATAAGTGAAACGGACGCATCATGTTAGGGTTTGTGGGACTCCAAAGTAAAATGTATTCTGTTAGAATAAAAAATAATATGCCATCTAAGCAGGCAAAGGTACAAGAAGATCTAACGCTAAAGCAACTATAAGCTTTGACGGCTGTATTGATTGTTCTTAGAAATATTCAACAGTTCTTTGTGAGCACAATAATATAAGCTCACAACTGCACGTATTGTATACCATACCAGCGCAAAATCGCTCTTCGCTCTCACGACCATAAACGCTGTCTGATGCCTGATCAAACGGACACTTCATCGTGGGAACACTACTAATTAAAGGAAGCATTCGCTCTTACTTCTACATTGTAGAGAGCACAAGGAGCCAGCCTCAATAAGAACATATTTAGGAGACTTCATGTTATACATTCATATATACGATTTTTTTTAACTTAACAAAAATGTAATTTTCAGAAAAAGGATCTCAAAACCATGCGAATGTTTATTGACCTGTGTAAGAGTATCATAGTGATAAAATAATTTGTATACCTATTAAATAATACATGTCGTACATATTTTAGATTTCATGACCTTTTACATAAAAACATCATCCCTTATGATAATGGATCAGAAAAATGTAAAATAATAATTAACAGAAGAATTATCTGCGTGCAGTAGGTAAGATATCCCTTTTCACCAGATTTTTTAAAAAAGTATATACAGATTAAGCACGTATTGTTTCGCACGCTCTCTTAAAAAAAATTTTTAAAACCAATACATATAACTAAAACAAAAATAACCTTAAATATTCAATAGATGTTTTTAATAATTCCTTAAACAATTAGTAAAAAGAAAAAATTGTTGGTACCAAATTTACCCGATCGTGAACAATTTTAGCCATTCACAAAACAAATAAAGAAGCTTTATCCCGTAAAACATCCATTATTTCTCTATAGATGGTATGTGCTAAATTACAAATTCGCGCTATTACAAGGCAGTGACGATTCAAGTGTTAGCTACGTCATAGTCAACTGCCAATCCTAAGTGACAGCCTAACCTTAAGACCATAAAAAATTGTAGATACGATTACTTAAAGCCTACGACATTTAAAGGTGATAGATTACTCGACCCAAATCGCAATTTACTGCTCTTGCATACGATAAAATAAGATCAAAGTACGATGAAATACGATTAAAATACGATTAAATACGATAAAAATACGATGAAAAGCGATCAAATACGATCATATACGATCAAAATATGATAAAAATACGATAAAATACGCTCAACCTACTATCAAAACACGATGAAACACAATTAAATAGGATCAAAATGCTATAAAATAAGATCAAATACGATCAAAATATCATTGTATACCATCAAATACGATCAAAATACGATCAAAATACGATAAAATACGATCAAATATGCTCAACATACTACTAAAACACGATAAAACAGAATTAAATACGATTAAAATGCTATAAGATGAGATTAAATACGATCAAAATATGATTGAATACGATCAAATACGATCAAACTACGATCAAAATACGATTATATACGATAAAAATGCGATCAAACACGATCAAAATACGACCAAATACGATAAAATATGATCAAAATGCGAATAAATAGATTAAAGTACGTTTAAAAAACAAATAAAAAATGATTAAATTACGATCAAAATTCACTACACAGAAAGTAGGTCATGGAGAAATACAAACACATCAGAACATTTTAAGCTGCCTCCAGAGTACGTATGAGCAATTTGAGAATAATGAACGTGAAGAAAATATACAGCAAGCAGTAATTTAGAGCAGTATACAGTAATTGCTTAAGTGTCGGAGGTCAAGGATTTTACATCGAGATGAGCTGAATTCTTAATCACTGCTGTCTGAATCTGATACTTAAACAGTAATTGTATACTGCTTGAATCTACTGCTTACTGTATATCTTCTCCTCGTTTATGATTCTTAAATTGCTTATCGGCACTCTACTGGCTTAGAATTTCCGATATTTTTGTTTTTCCCCATAACTTAATTTCTTAATAGTAAATTATGATTGTTTTTTGATCGCAATGAAACGTATTTTCACCTATATATAATAGTAACTAAACGTATTTCAATTACATTTGATCGTATTTTGTCGAATTTTATTGTAGTTTGAGTGTGTTTGATCGTACTTTGATTGTATTTGATCGTACTATATCGTGTTTTATCGCTTCTGACCGAATAAAGATAGTATTTAAATCATATCTGATCGAATTTAATCTCATTCCGATCGAATTTTATAGGTTTTTATCGGATTTTATCGTTTATTGCTTTTATTTTATTGCATTCAATCGTATTTGATCGTACTTTAAACCAATTCAATCGTATGCTACAACAATAAATTCCGCTTTATGTCATGGGATTCATCACGTTAATATCGTCGTGGGCTTAATGTAATCCTATCTTAAATTTTAATGGTCTCATATCAAAGCTTTTACTTAAGATTGGCTGTTGACTATGACGTAGCATAAACTTGAGTGGTCACTGCCTATAAAAAGCGGGAATTTTTAATTTACAATATACAACCTGTAGAGAAAAAAATGATCTGTCATGTAATAAATCCCTCTTATTTGTTTTTTGATTGACTGAGATTAGTCACGCGCGTATAAATGTGAAATCGACTCGTTATTTACTTAAAGTAATCGCTTAAGGAATCATGAATAACGTCAAGGGAATATTTGAGTTTTTTTTAATAAAATCAAAGAGTTCTAAAATTTTCTTCCAAGATAACGTGCGCAGCATTTACGAGCTGTACCGGTATGTATTTTCTAAGAAAAGTTCGGAGGAAAAAGATAACTTTCTTACGGTATGGAGTTGATCCTTCGATTCATCAATATTTTTCATTTTTTAATCTATTATCAAAGAGGATGATGTTATTTATGTGAAAAGTGTTAAAAACTTAAATTAATACAGCATGTATTATCTAATAGGTATACAACACACTTTATAACTTTGATACTTTTGTACAGTTCTGTAAACATTCTTATGCTTTTCATACCAATTTTTTTTTTATTACTTTTTTGTTGAATTACAAATTTTTATGAATGTCTGAAATAAAATCTTTTGGATACCTCATCGATGCTTGCTTTTCGTGGTCTCTTTATTGTAGAAGCGGAACGTAAGGCTTCCCTTTTATAAGAAGTGTCCACACAAGAAAGTACCTGTATGTCCTCTTATCAGACAGCGTTTATTGTCGTCGAAGTTGAGAGCATTCTTTTGCAGTTATTTGGTACACAATCTGTGCAGTCCTAAGTATGTAATGCGTTGGTCACGCACAAGTTGTTGTGACTTTACCGGTCAGAAAAAAATTTTCTGACATCAATGTATTTTTACCGTAATTAACGGTAAGGTATTTTCAGTTTTAACTTACAATTATCATAAAAAAAATTTCTGACCGGTATTTGGTTAATATACCTAAAAACTAAAAAAAAATTTTCCATATCAATAAATATTCAGTTTGTTTGTGATCGACTACTTTTATCCATTTAACAAACACATAAGTTAGCTTATTTTTAAAATTACAGTATAATATGATTGTATATTACCAATTAAATACTAATTTTAATCAAAATATGGACTTGTTTTAGAGAGCATCATGAACAATTATTTTATAAAAGATTAACTTTATTATTATTTTTAATGAGAATAGCCACATTCTCTGTCGTTTGTTGTTAAAATGTTATCTAAAAAATTTACATCGGCTAAGCTTTCTTAGTCCTTATCTTTAACCTAATCCATCTTATATTTATCAGAATAATATGACGAATCAGGCTTTAAAATTCTTGAATTATGTGCAATGTAGGTGATATTATAGGCTCTTTCATTCATCAATCGACTTCCTTTATGTAAGTGGACTATGTAGGATTCATGTAAGTACAAGACATATGAACTTAAAGTTTATTTGTTGCCAGTACTGCTACTGTGTGCGAAATATCGTTTAGCTGTGCCAAGTTTAAAAGTTAAAAGTTTTCTCTATTATCTATACAGATGCGAGTTTTATTGTCACAAAAAATTTTGACCTGTCAGTGTGAACTTACAGTGTATAGTAAAAAAAAAAATTTTTTACTTGTACCGTATTTACCGTAAATTCACATGCTAATTTACCAGTAAATTTATTAACTAACGTCCCTGTGCACAACTGTTTTATCATTATAAGGACGATCAATATAATCCTAAAAGCTAATAGTTGCTGCTGAGTCTGACTTGGTTCGCCAGTTCAGTCAGTGTTCCGCAGCAGTGGCAGCGTCTGTCGCAATCAACCTATCAGTGCACAGAAAGAAGACTACGCGTGGCTATTATTATCTCTTTTCTTCTTTAGTTGGTCTTCGTCCGTCAGTCCGAGTGGGTGCGTCAGCTGTCAAACGCTTTTCCTATTTTTTCTGTCTTTAATTGGATACCTGGTATTTGATGTTACTTATCTTATTTTGTGGCTTTTTCAGTTATAAAATATTTAAATTAGTGTACTTGTTCTTTATCAAGTTTGATAAGTTAGAACTACCTAGAATGCAAAGTACATAATGATTTAATGATGGAATCTGCGATCCGTTGGGGGCAAGGGCGAAAAATAAATACATAGTACTAACATTTTTTATTTAAATATATTGATGTGACGTTTCACCGGCAATATGCGCCGGCCTAATCAGGCTAAAATAATAATAATACACTTATTTTTAGTTACAATTTCAAACGATATTATGACCAAATTTACATAACTATACAGCACAAATTATTTTCACCTCTTTTTCGCAAGCTGTTAAATGCTAATGTTCATCTATGTAGCTTATAATTGTGAGAGATGTACTCACTCGTCAACGGAATGAGATGTACTCACTGCGAAACGAAGCTGGCAATATTAAAGGTAAGTGAAAGGAGACCAAACCAAATAACCAGAACATAGTATAGTGAGCCCAACTAATAGCGGCTTTTGAACTTTCTTAATAATGGGAAATACGCCTTATTGAGGGAATGTATGTCCGGCGAAACGTCGCACGAATATATTTTATTAAGAAATTTACGTACTGTGTATTTATTTTACGACCTTGCCCCCAACGGATCGCCGATTTTATCATTAAATTATTGTGTAATAATATTGAGGGCACAGACAACGTTACACAATAATCTTAAGTATAAATGTGTAAACAATAAAATAATAGTTATAACTAAGGTAAACTTTGTTTTGAGTGCTTTATATGCCTAGAAAGCGCGTTTGTTACCTCCGTGTCACCAAAAAAAAGATGTAGATTATAATAAAATCAGTAACGGATTATGGGCCCAGCACACTTCAACTGCGCACGTGGGCATGTGGAAGCGAGCTAAGTGACATCACGCCAGTGTGTGCTTCCTGAAGCAAGTGCTGGTTGCCCAAGGGCGATCCTGTTCGTCTGTTTTTTTTTATACTCATTAGTCTTACTTTTGAAATATGGTGTTGAAGACATTGCGAGCAGGAGGAGACTAGTAAGCGCCAGTAATCAACAGAGAACAGCAGACGAGATAGGATGGTGGGTGAAACATCGAGTAAAATGTTTTATGAATTAGGGACGAGAGATATGTTAGAATAAATAAGCTGGAAGCGACCACTGTTCTTCTTTTTCCTCTTTCTAACAGTTCATGCGGAAATTCGTTGCGTCTGGATTCGCTGCCTAGTTTCGCGTGCATGTAAGTGCGTGACATCGTGTATGCGCAGCAGTACCACTGCTTTTGCGCTCAACGTGTTTTCTGGCATCCTGCTCATACAAAGTTGGAAGTGGGCGAGAGCAACCGTATGGTAAGATTTGAGTCACGTAGTTCTGTACGTTGGATAATTTAATACAAGACGACGCCAGCTATTTTGTTTCTCGGGCCACCTGCTCTTCGTCCAACACTTTCTTTCTCTTGCGCGTAGACAAGTCGGGAAATTTCAACACAATGCACACGCTAGACATCTCTGTTTGATCGGTCTCTCTCTCACGATTCTTTGACAAATGAGACTTGCGTACATTTACATAAAGAACAATTTTTCTTTGCTTTGTTTGCTGGACCAAAGATCTCTCGAGATTTTTTTGCTTACTAAGGCGAACTCCTTAAAATCTGTGAGGATCACAATGGAGATTTTTGTGTTCGGGAATCTTAAGGCTAAAAAATTATGCTGGTCACAACTAGTGGCACATGTTTTGAAAATTTAAAGTTTGAATGGATTTTAGCTGTAGTACGAAATCTTTGATATTTACTTGAATCAACAGCATTGTGTCCTGGATTTTCGTTTGTCCGGACGTCAATTAATGTATGAAGCCCTGAATTTTTTGATACTATGTTCTTAGTTGCTGTTCTCTTCGAATAACGGTTAAAATTTTAGTAGTTCTTTCTTAGTAGTTGTCCACTGACGGGACAAGGTACTCAATATGCCCAAAAGCCTTATAATCTTTGGCTGTTGTTCGACAAAATCTCCGCTATTTACAATTATAATAAAAGATTGTCATTGTTTAATCGACATTTCAACGTGAAGAAGCAGCTAGAGTAGTATGAGAAGCTGTTGGGAAAAATAAAGGGCTCGAACACCTAGGAAAAGAGAATAAAGAAGGCGAAATTTTAGACGTCTCCAACTTGGTCGATCTCGCAGACCCAATTGACTTAGCTTTTATAAAAGACCCTCTCCTACTAAGTGGTACTGAGTTCCTAAAATTAAATACAAAGCTCAATAAAAGGCTAGAATGGAATCTGGCTTGGATAAAAAGTTATAGTAACCTAACAATAATAAAAAAAAAAAGTTAGAGTTAGACCCAAACGAAATGAAAACTAAACAAAATAAATCAACAATACATAAAGAAACTTCTAAACCTATGTTGTCTATAGTAATTGAAGATGGATTGAGCAAGCTAAAAGAAAAGCTAGAGGGCTGTGCCACGAAAAAATACATCAAAGAGGGAAAAGGCCAGATCTGAGAAGATGAAGCTGTAGACACATTCATTAACCACACCAACTCTATGAAAGAACGATTCTATGAAACCAAACGTCAAGTAAAGATTTTAAAATCTCAGAAAAAGGAGAGTATGGTAGTGAGGTAAGCAATATTAAGGCATTAACCCTTATTTACGAGATCGCTTAATCAATGACGACGAGAAATCTAAGGATAGTGACGATATAAATAAAAAATTTGCTTGTACAAATGATCATAAACAAGATGAAAAAGTATAATTTGTTAGAATCTATTTCTAAAAATAGAATTTATATTGAATTTTAACACCGAGACACTACTTGTAGAGGTGTTAAAGATTACCTCAAGATCTAAATATCGATTCATCCATGATTTATTGAAATTTTGAACTAATAATCACTGATTTATTATACGTAATAGATGACCTAGTGAAAGCTGCTAAGCAGCTAGATAAATAAATTTAGAAAAAGACAAGGTTAAAGTTAGAGATACAGTATTTAATAGAATAAAACCTGTTCGTGATCCCGAAGAATTAATCAGCAAAATTACAGAATTAACGGATAGTTAGGAAAGGCTGTATTTATTCGGTCTTAGCAAGAAACTGTACAATCTAAAGTACTACCCAAAAAAATAATGTACCTTGGTACTTTGGAGCAAGTTTAAATAAAAAATTAGAACATACGATAACCTACCAGGTATTACTAAGCTGTCTGACATTGAAATTGGAGACGTGTTCTTTGAAACCATTGTTGTAAATTTACCAGCTATGAAAGACGTGCAATTTTTGGAATAAAAACACTACAAGTAAATACTTCCAGAGGCAGGCTCCAGCTCTGACAGAATTCGCGGGCAGGGTAATAGACAAGTCTGACACCTTCTGCAAGAATTTGAAGGGAACAGGCTGAAAGAATAGGGACTAGGAGTATGCATATATGCTACTGGTGCTGGAGGTACGAGGAACATATGCCCACAGTGTTCATACACGGATAAATAGCTGGAGGAGATAAAACCTAAAAAGAGGTATGAGAGAGGCAAATTTAGTAACAATCATAACAGGGGGATTTGAAATAAATTGCTAGAAGATTGAATCCAACGTCCTTGGAATTATCAGACTCTCAAAGGCCAAAGTTGGATAATTATAGAGGTAGAGAAAAAGCAAGGGGTATAGGCAGGGGTACAGGTTGACTTGAATAATAAAGGTAAATCTATAATACTGTATACAAATAACAAGTTTTAACGACTTACTTACAATAAAAACAATGATTAAATAAAATTCAACTGTAGTAAATAAAGGCCGGATGTGGAGTGCATATCTTTATTGATAACATGACATTCGTCGACGTTTCGCTGTTCACAGACAGCCTTATCAAGACATAACTT
>JAPYYV010006009.1:0-14761 GCA_030522625.1 Copidosoma aretas | reverse complement strand
TTCCTTCTAAATAAGCATATAGTGATTTTCTTATAATATTAATAAATCAAACTTTCTTTTTTATTCTATCATACACTCTAGTACAAACTTAAATATGTACATATGTTTTTAATAAACAATGTAATTCACACGGAAACTAAATATAATAAAAAGAAACAATATTTAAATATCCACCGAAAAAAATGCTAATTATCATCTGTCGTTCTCACTTCTCTATATTACCGACCGTCAATATGAAGTTGACTTCCAAACTTATAAATTTTCGTTGTTTTCCAAAACTTATTGTTTCTTATTTCATTTAATTTCTTTTTTCTAACTTTTTCTCTTTAAAATTTGGTTTTACATTCTAGTTAAATAACTTTATGTATATTGTGGTTATAGATTCAGTTTTAAAAATATGGATTCAAAATGGCGGACGAGATGAAAATATTTTTGTCCAAAGTAATCAATGTTTCGCAGAAAAAGTATTTTGTACTATATTTACTGTAGTACTTAATCTGCTAAATGATACTGACCATAGCTATTTGAAGTTTCCTCCGATACGTTTCCGAATTAAAACTCCTAAAAATCTTAAATAGAAATAAGATGAATTGTCCATTAGTGTATTCATTTATTGGAATAAATCAAAATTTTACAATTACTTGCCCATGTACATGACTCGTCTGCTATGTGTGTGTTTATATGTGTGTTTGTATGTGTGCGCGCCTGCGTGTGCTTGTGCGTGTCTGTATATAGCTTACAAAAAACAAGGCTGATACACGAACATTTTTTTCTAACTTATTAATATTATACTCAACATAATTCTTTGGTTACTACTTGTATACAACTATAAAAATGCGATGAAAGTCGTTGATGGAAAGCTGCTTTTAATTTATTACAATCTTATTTTATTCTTCATCTGATTTCGTATCTGCGTCACTGAGATTTTCTTCGTTCTCCCTGTGAATATTGATAACTTTATATTTTGCAATAGTGGCTATCATCATAAATGATAAATTATCCTTCAAATACTATGTATGACAGTCTTATATCATAGACAAACTTTGATGCAATATTATTGCTTACGAAGATGCGCAAAATATGTATTAGTAATAAACAATTTTTATTACAGATGTAGTTGCAGATATAATTAATTTTTATAAGTAGTTTAATGATGTAAATAATATAATAATCAGTTCCACGTACTATCGCAGGTATTTAAATTTATTGACCAGAAAGAAACGACATTTGAGAATAATTCATCGATAATATTATAAAAAGTAAAAAAAAATTCATTATATAATGCCCAATCGTATATTTAAAATACTATCTAAAAATGTATTATTCGTCAATACAGATATACTTAACCCGTCTGTTTAAAAGACTTTGCCTAATATGTTCAAATTTGATTAAAATGTCGTAAAAAATTTAGCTATATCATCCGCATTTTACATTTCGTATCGATTACTTTCATCCAGTAACGAAATAACGGTAACCTTATCATACTTTTCATAACTAAGTACATACAAAATATAATCCTATAGAAAACAACAATGAAAATGATTTATAAATATACAAACAATGATAAATTATAGTACAGTACAATATTAGAAGTTAAATAAAAAACATAATAAACATGTGTATGTGTGTGTGTTTGCATGTGTGTGTGTGTGTATACATACATACGAGACAATTCATGTACATGCCCTACTGACCAATCTCAGGTGATGTCTCAGGTGATTTATCAGGTGGATTCTTATCTCAAGACCACACCTGAGAAATCACCTGAGAAATCAGCTGAGAAATTTTGACATGGGTTTTTAAAATATTTCTAATCATAGATAAAATAAATTAAAACTAAATTGACTCCTTCCTTTTCAATATCACTCTTCTTAATTAGTAATTAAATGAACAAAACAGGCCTTGTGTAGAGTGGTGGTTTTTATTGACAATCGTACACAAAGCCTATTTTGTTCATTTATTTTAAATTAATTTTAGTTATTACGTAAATCTATTTAGAATATAAAACTGTCAAGGTAAAAGACCTATTTATGAAACAATGTCTGTGTCTATCAAATACTTTAAAAAAAATGTTTTTTTCATTAAATGATATGATATTAGCGTTACTAAAGACAATTTTTTAAAATCCTTATTTGTTACTAGAGTTAGATTGACTATCAAATAAAGTCAAATTTATAAATACGTAAAGAGGAAATATAAATTTACAGGTGAGAAGCTGATGGGTTTGAAAATACTGAGCGATAGGTTACGTTACAAGGTAGATATGCTGCGCCGTGTTTTACAGATTATATTATAAAAAAAGTATTTAACAATACCAAAAATAGTTACGCGTTAAGTTAAAACCTTGCTTAATGTGATTAATCCATTATTTTGTTAATAAATACATATTATTTATTTAAAATAAGCGTGTTTTGTCAAGCGTACACTTGCTATAGAGATGTCTGTATATATGAAACATAAATGCAGTGTTTGATCTACCAGAGACATGTTTGGTATAGGGATTGAATTTAGGCGCTTAATTTAAAGTAATGGAATAGGCTGATATGACGGTAATCCGAGCTAATAAGAATTCAATGCGTTGCGTCTCATTAGCCAATTAACTTACCTGTAAAGAAAGAAGTGGCTCTCTCGCTGGAAGACGACCCGAGTGAGTTTTTTTCTTATTTTAGTCAGTCTCCGCCAGTCAAGCCCTAAAACCAGCGAGTTTGCTAGTTAAAGAAAAGGCTCTTCGACGTCGTGTTAATAAAATTCGACTCGCTTAGTGCCAAGTCATAAAATATCGTGATTGTAAGGAGAAGTTGTAGTAGTAATTAAGTTTTGATTAAAGTACTTAATTTGACAGTATCCATTTTGTATACTCATTGTGAAAGAAAAGAACCCTCAGATTTACTCCAATATCCAACATTTGGCGCTCGAACAGGGACTTGGTGCGAGTACGTGCACGACCGCAAGGCTCGCAAACGAGAAGAGAAAGAACGGCCATCTTAAAGCCGTGCTCGACGGACGGACAGACGCTACGACGTCGCCATCACTGCGTTGCCTGCTCTTGCAGGCCCTATCGTTGCTGCTGCCAGCTGTACGCCCACAGTCCCGCTCCTAGACGACGTCGCTGCTGCTGCGTGCCCCATTGCGGGCCTTTTCCGACGACGACGTAGCTCCGGCTGGCTGACGCGCCTATAGTACAAGCCTTCATCACCGCTATTGGTGCTGCTGATTATTATAGAGAAAATAAATTTAGGTTGAGTTACGTGAAACGCTCTAGGCTAGGTAACGTGAAAGTTTGGATAAAGTAGTAGTGCTAAGAAAAGGGCTTTACAGCAAACTAACTCAAATTTGAGAAGTAGTCGCTGTTTCTCTAGTCATTTGAGTAGTAAAGCAATTCAAAATGGAAGCCTTATATAATAATCAAGCTAAGATAGTAACAAAGATTGGAAATTGTTTCGAAAACTTTAAGAAATTAAGCAACGAAAAAATGACTAGAGGAAGGGCAGAAGCCTGCCTTAAAGCTTTAGCCAAGTTCTTAGCTCGGTTCAACGCTAATCATGACGAAATAATATCGCTCACTACCCTAGACGATAACCATTGGTATTTTACCACTGATTTTCCGGATGCAGTAAAAGATTTGTATTTTTCGATAAGGGGGGACTTTAAATAATTAATTAGAAGAGCTAATGCTCAAGATCCTCTCCACCCAACCCTATTACCAATTATCGGTTCTCAGCCTACTAAATTCTTACCTTTTGCGCATAGAGCTATCTAAATTCTCAGGGAATTATTGGGAATGGGAAAATTTCCACGATACCTTTCGTTCTCTAGTACATAGAAAACCAGATATCGATAACATTATAAAGTTTCATCAACTGCGAGGCCATTTGAATGGTGACGCATTGAGCTTGATCAAATCTATTCCATTGACCGAAGATCAGTATCCATTAGCTTGGCAACCTTTACTTGATTATTACGACAGCCAACGCCGTCTCGTAAATAATTATTTAATTCGTTTGATATCTTGTAAACCTATGAAATCGGACTCCAGCTTAGAATTAAAACGAATTAGTAAAGAGATGCTCAGTACAATTGATTCCTTGAATGTATTGGGCGATGATTTGGGTAGGGGGGATCTTTATGTTACTCTAACAGTTAACAAGTTTGAATTCACAACCAATAAAGATTGGAGCAAGTTTCTTAGCAGTAGTATTGAGCCTCCTACTCTAGTTTAATTACGCCAGTTCATCGCAGCTCAAATCATCACGCTGGAGTCGTGCGAAGTAGCAAATCAAAGTACCAAGCCACTAGTAGTTAAATCAAGTAGTAAATCGAGTCACTTGGTCCCGCAACAGTCCCATGCTACTTTTGAGTCAGATCCTAACCACCAGAATTCAAATAAGAAACTGTTAGTTTGTTCCTTATATAAGGGAGATCATGGTTTGGCTAGGTGTGAGAGTTTCAAAGGTCTTTCAGTTTATGAGCGCAAACTTTAAGTAGTAAATAACAGATTATGTTTCTATTGCTTGCGCCATCATTAGCTGAAAGACTGCAAATCCCAATATAGTTGTTTGACTTGTAAGAAAAGACACCATACTCTCATACATCTGCCCAAACCTGTCCAGGAAATAAATGATGATGATTTAAATATTTCGAATAGTCAATCTGGTGAATCAAAGGATTCTAATCCTAAGCAAGTCTCTCATCACGTAGAATCGCCTTAGTTTCGTGGTATTAGGGTATTGTTAGCAACAGCTAGAGTGTATGTACTATGGTCCGTCTGGCGTTTGAGTCTTAGTTAGAGTTCTTATTGATCAGTGTTCTCAATGTTTTATAATATCAGATTCTCTTTGTGACATTCTAAAGTTAAAACGTCAGCGCTCTAGTATTCTAATTTCAGGTTTTGGAGGTGTACTTGTAGGTGTATCTAAAGGCATAGTCAATTTTGAGCTAAGGACTAGATTTCCTTCACAGTTCCAATTATAAGTAAAAGCTAAGGTCTTGCCTCATGTTTCGATATGCCAGCCTCCTATGAAAAGGTTGGAAATAAACTTAGCTCATATCCAAGGTTTAGAATTGGCAGATCCACGGTTTGATAGTCTCGAGAAGATTGATATCATATTACGTGCCGATGTTCATGCAAAAATAGTACAAGAAGGAATACGTAAGGGTAATGCTTACGAGCCTGTCGCTATTAGAACTTTACTAGGTTTGATTTTGTCGGGTCCAATGGGTGTCACTAATTCTTCATCAGTTCAACATACAAGTTCGTTACATTGCTCAGAGGAACCACAGCTATTACCAATGTTGCAAAAGTTTTGGGAGTTCGATGAAGTACCTAATCATAAACAATCAAAATTTACATGAGATGAGTTAGAATGCAAGAACTACTTCACATCCACTTATTGTCGAGAGAATTTTAGTAGATATGTTGTGAGATTACCCTTTAAATCGAGCCCAGAAAACTTTTCAAGGGCTCGTGAAGATTCCCGGCGTTTATCATTACAAATGATGATAAATTTTGAGCGTAAACCAACTAGGGAACCCGAACTTTCAAGTTTGTAAATACAGTTCATGCGCAAGTATTTAGACTTAGGACATATAATTAAAGTTGATTCTATTTTAGCAAAAGAGTGTTGGTTTATGCCTCATCACGGTGTTATGAAAACCTTCCAGTACTACTACAAAGTTGCGTACTGTTTTTAATGGTTCTGCTAAGCTTAGTTCAGGCCCCTCTCTAAACTATCTGCTCCATGCTGGACCGAACCTGCTTTCTAGTCTTTCAAATCTAATAAATACTTGGACGAACTACGAGTTCGCGTTTATCTCAGATATAAAGAAAATGTTTCGCCAAATCTGGATAAATGACCAAGATAGAAAGTATCAGTGTATTTATTGGCGTTTTGACCCATCAAAACCTTTGAAGATTTATTCATTAAAAACGGTTACTTATGGTCTCACTTGCTCTCCATTTTTAGCATCTCGCGTTTTAAAGCAACTTGCCATTGATCGTAGTAATTCTCATCTGTTAGCTTCCACTGTAATGAATAACGAATTATGTATGGATTCTGTCCTTTCAGGTGGTCATAGCATTCTTGAAGCTCAGAAAAAGAGAAATCAACTCATCGAAATTACAACTATTGGTTGGTTTCGATTGCATAAATTGTCAGCTAGTAATGTTGATGTACTGCAAGATTTGTTCTCTCCTTTATTAGCAGACTCCCTAGAAATATCATTAAAGGAGATCGATTCAGCTGTAGATGTTTTCCGCTATCGTGTTTCAGCACCCCCCACAAACGAGTTTTGGTCTAAAAGGTCTATCCTGTCTTTCATAGCTCGTCTTTACGATTCGCTTGGTGGGCTAGCTCCAATTATAGCGTATGTAAAGATTATTCTTCAATCACTGTGGTTACTTAAATTAGATTGGGACTCGCCAGTGCCACAGGATACCCTAGATCGATGGTTGTCTTGGTTATCCGAAGTTCATCTCTTAAACGAAATCAGAATCCCAATATTGAATCATTATAGTCCAAGCTTACAAGGAATCGAAGTCCATGGCTATGCGGATGCTTTCTAATCTGCATATGCTGCTGTTTTATACCTTCGTATCGTAAAGGGAGATCAAGTTTGTGTAACACTTCTGCAATCCAAAACGAAAGTAGCTCCCTTAATGGTGATAAGTATTCCAAAACTCGAACTTTGCGCAGCTCATCTGCTAGCTAAACTTGCTCATAACTGTTGTTTAAGCTTCAAATTACGAGTAGACTCCTTGCATTTGTGGTCAGATTCAAAAGACACTCTGTATTGGATAAGTGCTCAACCGACAAGGTGGCAGACTTTTATAGCAAATCGCTGTAGTGAAATCCATCAGCTAGTTCCATACGCATCTTGGCATCATGTCTCGGGTGAAACTTATCCAGCCGACATTGCATCGTGAGGTGCCTTACTATCCCAGTTGAGTGGAAATTGAGATTGGTTTTGTGGCCCTAGTTTATTTTATGAGCTTTCTCTAGAGTATCGTGTTTTCCAGGCTCAGGCAGAGACACCGATTAATGAATCGTTTCATACCGTTAGCCACCAGCAAACTCAATCAATTCCAGCTTAGGACCTTTACTGCAAATACTCTAGTTTGGATAAATTACTACGTGTAACAGCTTATTGCTTAAGGTTTGTCTATAAATTACTAGCTTGTATTGAAAAGAGAGCTCAGTTACCATTTCTAAAAATTAAGGCTATCGTTTCTCGCACTGAATTATTGCTCAAGGTTTCTGAAATTGCTAATGCTAAAGTGTTAATGGTTTATCTCCACCAAACTATTCATTTCCAGTCAGAACTTAAGTTGTTAGTAGAATCTTGTGAAATAATAGTTAGTTTACCATCCAGTAGCTCTTTAATTAAGCTTAAGCCATTTCTCAAAGATAGTTTGATTAGAGTTGGGGGTCGTTTGAGTAATTTATCATTGAATTCTGATGTAAAGTACCCGCTAATACTAGCATCGCAAGATCATTTTACTAGATTGATAATAGAACAAGCTCATGAGATTACTCTGCACGGTGGTCCTCAACTCACATTAAGTACATATTGACGCGAATATTGGATCATACGTGGCCGTCAAAGTGTTCGCTCAGTCACTGAAAAGTGTCTTACTTGTAAACGTTATCCTGCTGTAACTCCTAATCAGGTTATGGCAGATCTATCTAGCGCTTGAGTTATACCTACCGCGGCTTTTCTCAAAACTGGTGTCGATTACGCGGGGCCACTACCTGTCGGACTCTCAAAAACAAGGGATAAAGGTACGACCTAAGGCTATGTTGCAGTTTTTATTTGTATGAGCACTGCAGCCGTACATTTATAAATAGTGGAGGACTATAGTACAGAAGGTTTTATAGCCGCGACTCAACGCTTTATAGCTAGACAAGGTCATTGCTTGGACCTTTACAGTGACAAAGGGACGAGCTTTCTCAGAGCTGATAGAGAGTTGAGACGTAAGTAGCTCGAGCTGTGTGAGGCTTCAAAGCTAATTCGAAAATTAGCAATCTAAAAACCAATTGCCTTATAAATGCTCGAGCCGCTCCACATTTCGGAGGTTCATGGGAGGCGGCTGCTAAATCCACTAAAAGACATTCAAAGATAGTAGTCGGTGATCAGGTTATCACCTTTGTTGAACACTGTACATTACTTTGTCAGATAGAAGTGTGCTTGAACTCTCGTCCTATTTTGCATTTAACTAGTGATCCAAGTGATCTTGAGTGCTTAACACCTGCTCTTCTGATTAATTTGCGTCCTGTCACCATCTTGCCAGAAGCTGATCTTTCTGATGTTAAAATTTCGTGTTTGCAAAGATGGAAGCTTATCACTTAATTAGCTCAGATCTTTTGGCGTAGATGGTCGTAGGAGTACTTGACATCATTACAGCAGAGATCAAAGTGGGCAGTTCCTAAGGAATCATTTCAAGTGGACGATTTGGTTTTGGTTGGAAGCGAAAACAATCCCCCTGGCTGCTGGCTTTTAGGTAGAATTACCGAAATCTTTCCGGGATTCGATTCAAGGGTATCCGTTATAAAAGTTAAAACCGTGTCTACCACTCTCATTAGACCTATTACTGAGTTAGTCTTATTGATTGAAAACGAGACGTTGGAACCATAATAACAATTGTTTGTAAGTTATATTTAAGAGTTGTACCCTGCAAAATCTTAGTTCAGTTCTTTGCTATTATTAAACATTATTAGTTGAGCCAAACTTAATCCAGTTAGGCTCTTGAGTGGGCGCTTAGGCATTAATTAAATTGTTAATTTTAATCCGATTGCGTCTCCCCTTATCGAAGCAAAGGCAAGGAAATGTTTGGTATAGGGATTGAATTTAGGCGCGTAATTTAAATTAATGGAATAGGCTGATATGACGGCAATTCGAGCCAATGAGAGTTCAACGCGTTGCGTCTCATTAGCCAATCAACTCACCTGTAAAGAGAGCAGCGTCTCTCTCGCTGAGAGACGATGCAAGTGAGTTTTTTTCTCATTTTAGTCAGTCTCTGCCCGTCGAGCCCCAAAACTAGCGAGCTCGCTAGTCAAAGAAAAGGCTCTTCGACGTCGTGCTAATAAAATTCGGCTCCCTTAGCGCCGAGACATAAAATATCGTGATTGTAAGGAGAAGTTGTAGTAGTAGTTAAGTTTTAATTTATGTGCTCAATTTGACAGTATCCATGCTGTGTACTCCTCACAACACAACAAAGTATATCACCGTGATTTGATCGTCAACATCTGTTTTTCTTGAGCGCAAAATGAAGCTCATGATCTCTGCCTTTATGCGATTATTTTTTTTCATCCTCATTATCTGCGTAAAGTTACATGAATATTTAGAACCACTTCCAGTGACTCTGCCATTAGATTTATGTTAAAGATCGTCATTGTGAAACAGTTTTTTTCATTATTTTTATCGTCAACTCTACCAGAAATTTTGCATACGTGTTGAAAAGTTATTCAAGAACATCATATGTCGATTTAATCTAATCATCCAATCCTTTTTACTTGCTTGTACTGGCTGGGAAAAAGCTAGAAAAATAATAAACAAATAGACATTGATAGATTTTGATATGTTCTTTCTAATGGTGCCCTTATTTTTAGCCAAAAACCCTTTTTTTATGGTGAAAAATGAGTTGGCAGTTCGAGACGCTTCTGTAAAATTTGCCATGGTTATGAAAAATGAAATTATCACTTTTCGAAAGACCAACGCTTGAACTACATCTCCACCAATTTTCAGAAAGAGATAGTAAGAAATGCGTAGATAACGAGCAAATAAAGACGATGGCATTGGGTCAGCTACGCTTGACAGACAACTATATAGTTATAGTACAAACGGTAGACTCACTGATAACTACGAAGCGCCACACAGCGGCGCGAGCGGTAACTGTATGCGCCACGCAGCTGATCCCATGCCAACGTCTTTATTTACTTGTCATTCATGCATTTCTTACTATCCCACTATGAAAATTGGTGGAGATGTAGCTCAAGTGTATCTCTTTCAAAAAGTGTAAATTTCGTTTTTTAAAACCATGGCAAATTTTACAGAAGCGTCTTGAACTTCTAACTCATTCTTCACCATAAAAAAAGGGTTTTGGGCAAAAAACATGGACACCATTAGAGAGAGCAGATCAAAATCTATGGATGTACATTTGTTAAATATTTTTTCAGCTTTTTCTCAGCCAGTACGAACGAGTTGAACACAGAGTGCTCGGACAAAAAATGCTCCGGACGCGCGAGGTGGCGCATTATCGCAGGACGCACCCATATATACATAACAGTTATGCAGAATTCGGTCAACCATATTTTCTCGTTATTACCATGGCAACTTGTCACTGTTTCTGTATCCATCAAGGGTTTTTAATATATTTCGCCAGAACAATGCAAATATTACCTATTTGAGTCTTGTTTATGAAATTTTTTTAATAAGTTTAATGCAATACATGGAATATAATCTAAATGTCCTTTATACCACTTTATTATCGATTTTCTTGAATTATTCCTTGGAAATTGAATTCCATTATTTTCTGCCATAACGTACTTATGTTGAAAAATTTCTTGTGATTACTAAAAAGAGTATAACAATAGGCTGCAATTATTTTTATTTGGTCTATAATATATTATATGCAGGATCTGTTGTGCATCGATACTTTTTTTATTTTCTTCATGCCCAGAATTCTACCCTGACCCTTTAAAAGAAAACAACAACGAAAAAACCATCAAATCAATGATATGTTTTGTTTTTGCTTAAGTATGTATCTTATACCATCACGTAATTCTTCTAGGTATACGCATGAATTATTAATTTTTGGTATTCATAATTTTGATAAATTATCGCTTTGTTTTCAAAGATAGTTGCGTATTGTATCGATATGCTTGCCTAATACTTTTACAAATGTAAGTGCCGCCTGGTGACTCAAAATTTCCAAGTCAACTCTGATTAAATATTGACGATACTTTTGTCCCGCGATATACCATTGCGAGCAGTTCTAGCTCTGTAATAGTATAGCGCGATTTGACATTAGACAAACACTAACTTGCTATGATACTGAATGCTATGATTTTCTTCTGTGTTACTCTGATATAACACTCCACGTTTTCTATGGCAGCTAGCATCTTTTTTTACATTAAACGGCTTATCAGAGATTATATAATCCAAACATACTGTATTTCTCAAATTTATTTCAAGAGCCTCGAATGATTTTGCATGGCCTTCTGTCCAATTCCACGCAATAAAATCACGTAAATTTCTAAATGCATCAGGAAAATTACTATGTTTTAACAAAAATTCACGATAATAGTCACATACTCCTAATACGTGTTGTAATTGTGTTTTATATTTTGGTATATCAACTCTTGAATTTGCCTAAGTCTTTCATGATTTGGTTTGATGCTATTTTGCATGATTAAAAAAATGAGAAATTCAACCTAAATTTAGGAAGATTTACACTTTTCTAATTTTAATGTAAAATTATTTACCAATAATATTTGAAACATATGAGTTAGCACCTGTACATATTGATTAAATAAATCCGTACCTACAACTGTATAATGAATATAATTTGATACAAATTTAAGAATATATAATGCCTTGTTATTTTGTCCCTTATTCTATTCGACTCGACTCTTAGGTACTTCTGTTTCCGTAAAAATCCCATCAACACTTGTTTCGAGGGCAAGTATGAGTTCTCGAATGAAAGCACTACCAGCTGTTTCCAAACCAAAGGGAACACAAGTGAATTGATACATCAAGGTTCCAAACCGAAAAGCGGTGAGCGTACGTGACTCCTTATGCAATGGTTCTTATCAACAGTCCAAAAGTTAGATTCATGTTATAAAAAATCTTAGCTTTAAGATACTTTTGCATTAGATCTTTGTTCAAAGGTGAAGATTTATGATCATCTTATATGAAAATGTTTAAAACTCTAGAATCCATACTGACACAAATCAAACCCTCGAATTTTTTTTACTATTCTTGATGGGTTGCAGTATGGACTCGCTGCTCTTTTTATGATACGATCTTTTAACATCCGTTTTATAAAATCAGCGACTGATTCATGTAACGTAAATGGAACTAGATTATTTTAACTTATTTTTCGGTTGGCTACTTTTAATTTTATTATTTAAGTACATACTTTATCAAATCCGGGTTTTTGTAAAAATATCTCTGTAAAATTATTAAGCGAATTCAGATAAATATATTTGTCCCCACCGTTTAGTCCTGCTATATAATCGATACTTATACGAGGCTGAGCGAAAAGATCTCCATATTTAGTGCCAATACTTTTTATTGATTCCTTGTAGAAGAAGCTTTGGTATGGACCAATGATCACATGTCAAGAAAACATGTTATCAACACATTTTATAAAGTTTAGAATCAACATAAACTATTTTCGGAAAATACTCAATTGCGCGTCTGTGTGTGTGTGTGTGACCGTATTATTAGTTGTATTTTAGGATTCTCTTAACCGATTTTGATCTAAAAAGGATTGATATTTTTTTTTTGGATTCCTATTACCGCTGAAAAAACATTTTGACTTGCTGTATTTTATTTTTTGATCTTATTGATTTTTCACAGTCGATTTTATCACAGAAGTTAATTTTAGCTATAAACTGTTTTTTGAGGATATTTTACAATAAAAATTTCCAAAAATTATTAAGTTTTATACAAAAAACCTAATTAGATAAAATTTAAAAAATTTAATAGCTGAATGTGCGTGGGTGTAAATAGAAAATGTTTGTAATCAGTCACATCTCTGGATTTCTTCGACCGATTTCAACACTCCCCACTTGTTTTTCGTTTGCTTTTGAAAACCGAGTGCTTCTGAAAAATAATTTTGAGTCATTAAATTTTTTCTTTTCATTCTGATTTTGATAATTTTTGAAACTGGATTTTTTCGAAAAATGTTATTTTAAAGATATTTACCGTTGATTTAGGATATTTTACGATACAAATGATGAATAATCATCAAATCATATACAAAAAAACGTATTGAGATGGAATTACACAAAATTTAGTTGAAGAGTGTGTTAGGTGTAAATAGGGACTGAATGTGATCAATCATATCTCAGGATTTTTTTGACCGATTTTTATCGCTGTTTTAGGATATTTCACGATAGTTATTCTGAAAGTTTGATTTTATTTTTTGATAACCATCATTACTGCAAAATAAAATTTTAAGTTCATTAATTTGTCTCTTTTTTTATTTTACAGATTCTGGAAAATTCGTGTTATTGTTTTTTAATGACTATTTTGCTATCGAACGTTGTTTTAGAATATAAGGGAAAGAATCTGATAGGTATACAAGCCACGATTGATATACATAATATCATACACGCAGCACATCTAAGTGGGAGCATATTTGCTTCACTCAACACTAAAGGTCCGGGCTTATTTTTGACAATAAATACCAACCAACATATTTTTAATGATAAATAAAAATCTTTTTAAAATAGGAAGAATGGAACGCGAGGATAAAAAAAAATTCCTCGAGTGTGAATCAAACACACAGCCTCCTGTTAACCAGACAGACGCTCTTACCAACTAGGCTACTGAGGAACTGCGTGTTCACGACACTATGAGTTCCGATTAATTTCATTCTAGCAGAAGAGCTGTTTTTTCACCTAAAGCCTGTTTATTATTGATGCATGAATGACTCTTATGCTTATCGAGAAATTCAATGTAAGTTAAAGAATCTAATAAGTATACAAGCAACGATTGATATACATTATATCATACACGCAGCTAATCTAAGTGGATGCATATTAGCTTCTCTCAACACTAAACGCCCGTGCTTATTTTTGACGATAAATATCAATCCATAAAAAGGATGGAATGCGAGAACGAAAACATCTTCCTTAAATGTAGTTCAAACACACAGCTTACTGTTAACCCAAGTTGTTTTGGAATATTTTTTGCCAGAAAATCTTGAAGTTTATAATGTTTCCTAAAAACTTTCATTCTAATTTGATCGATTCAAAAAAATTGATTTTCTTTAAAACATAGATTTTTTTCGCCAGTTAACGTTAATTCAGAAAATTTATTGTTAATACGATGTCTGGTAATGCAGATAAATTTAGTATCCTGCGAAAAACGACATCTATATTATGTTCATATTTTCGAAAATTCGAAATTATTCTTTAAATGAAATTTATAGATTTTAAGTGAATATTAGAAAATACAACGAAAAAATGCCTCGGCCTGAAGTCGAGCCAGGAACCCTCCATTCTCTAGACAGAGTGCGTTAGCCAGCTACGTGACCGAGGCCTTCGGTATCTCCTCGGCGTTTTTGTCATAGAAGTATATTTAAGCATTAATGTCATATATTTTAATTTTGGTGTGAATTGATTTTATCGATAGCAGGGTAGTCTATTTAGTACATTTTATCTTATCGGCCTTCGCTATCCAATTTTTAAATATGCTGATAATACGATGTCTGATAATTTTTGAAAATTCTACAATTATATAGATGTCAAATTGATAAACTCCAAGGGCTTACTGTTCAATCTTTTTATTCAGTTGACGACGTTTCGACTGCACGTAAGGCAGACCTTCTCAAGTCTAATTATGTAGAGCAATGTCCACTCAATATTAAATAAAAATCTATATCTGCTCTAATATAAACGACTGACTTTTCAACTGTCTGAATATAATCTAAAGATTTAGATTATATTCAGACAGTTGAAAAGTCAGTCGTTTATATTAGAGCAGATATAGATTTTTATTTAATATTAAGTGGACGTTGCTCTACATAATTAGA
>JAPYYV010006008.1:0-19522 GCA_030522625.1 Copidosoma aretas | reverse complement strand
GGGGGGGGGAGCGGGGGGGAGGGGGGGGGGGGGGGGGGGAGCTAACTTAAAAAAATTGGGTTAAAAATCACGTAAGAATGAACGAACAACTACGTGATTTAAGGGGGAGCTGTGGGGAGCCGAGGGGCAGCAGGGGGGGGGGGCTGGGACTAACTTTTGTTTATACAACTATATAATACAGGAAGATATGTACAAGATTGCCTAGTGGACTTTTTTGAAAACTTTTTCATTCGACACACAGTCCAAGTTTCGGGTAGTAACTTATTAATCAGCAGTTTATAATTACATGATGTTTTCTCATCGTTTAATCTCTTTTTTACGTTTTTCACTATCGAAATAATCATGAATGGGCAGTTCATCGTCCAAAACTTTTTTTCTTCATTAGTTGCAAATGTAATATTCATCTGATACTGTAGGAAAACACTTTTTCACGTTTGCCGATATTTTTCGCAGATTTGGAGAATGCTTTAAATTATCTTTATACGGATCAAAACAGCGTTTGAAACTCATTGTTTTAACTAATAGCAGTGGATGCTATCAATTTTTAAGGGAAGATGTAAATTTAATCTGAAGTTATGTAAAAATATTTCGTAACTCATAACGTTGCATCATCAAAACAATTACTTGTAAATTATCTCATAAAATGGCAAAACACTATACGATAGCAATTCTAATCAAAAATAAATGATGTACAAACTTACTTTTAAGACCACAGCTTTTTTGTAAAAATAAGAGACAAAGTGTGACAGTTTGTAAACAAGGCAGATAAAAGAGTATCGTTTGCTAAAGCAATGGGTCTCACTCACCTCGTCTCGCTCGCCACGCTGTGAATTTCATACTTTTTACCACGAACATTTAAATTTATTTGAATACAATGAATAGGGTCGTTATTATTTATTTGCATTCTGATAAATGGGACTTAACTATACTTTCATCAATTTTCAAAACATGAAGAAAACTACTTCCTATTTAATTCTTTAAGATAAAGATATATTTTAATCATTTAAAAAGGAAACTTCCTGAGCTTGTGATCTCATTATACCAAAAAAATATTATCAATTGATAATTCACTGTGGAAAAGAAAGAATACATCAAAATCTGTCAATTTGTACATTCTTATTATTTCTTTTAATTACGTATCTTGGATTATCAGCGAGTTATAAAACAGTATCGCACCCGGCACTCATCGTGACACGTACGTGCCAGCGCGGGCGCAACGTAGGGGTTATTCTTTCTCAGCTGTGGCGCGCCGCCGAGCACGAGCGAAAATAACTATTTTTTGCATCAACATTTACAGGGCCTGCTGACAAGTAATAAGTTTGGAATTTAGATAGGTGATACAGTAACTCTCGAGGAACAAAAGTGCTTTTAAAAATATTTCCTATGTTGGCCCAAAACTTTTTTACAGCCATTTTACGAAAAAACCTTTTTATTGCTCAACACGACGGTTTGCAAACACTAAAAATTAAATAGATGCGAAATTTTTAGCATACTTCAAGTTTTACAAGAGAAACATTGTCAATAAATTCAAGCCCTCAATATGCAAAGGAACCAGAGTTATACATTTTTTAAATACGGCCAAAATAGCAGTTTGGTGAAATTGGCAAAAAAATTACCAAACCGATTAGGGACTAACGTGGTTAGTTTTGTCAGGCGCTTTATTGCGCATCTTTTCTGTATAAAACTTATTTTTTTAGGCCATTTCCTGAAATTTTCAGAGATTTACTTTTATGATAAACGATTTGAAATACCTTAATATACTTAATCTAATTTTTTATTTGCCAATAAGAATTTCTATGGAGGAAACCTTAATTCTATCACACTGTATAAACAAACTAAATCATTGTGTGTTTTGTCCGAAGTTTAAAATTTCTGGGACGGTATAGCGTGCCTTTTATTTAAATTGCAAGCCTACAGCCACAGTATTACGCACTCATAAAAATTTACGCTGTACCAAACCTGTTGTAAAACCAAAAAATGTTAACATACTGCATAGCAAAACGTGATTATATTAAAAATTATGTAGCACCGAAAACCGAATGCCACCTTATTGGTCGCGTCAACACGACGAAGCCAACTGATTTTTTAATAATATATGGAGCCGCGATGAAAAGTAAAAATGAATATATTATTGCCACACAAAAAACAGAAAAAATAGACTGAATAAAAACACTTGGAGTTTAACTTTAAACTGCACAATTTCATTGAATTTAACGGAGGACAGGAGAGAATGAAGGTAAATAAGAATATGCACTTTTTATGAGCCACAAAGAGGATATATTTTGTCGCTCAAGGGAAAAACCCCGCAGAGAAAATCCAAGAGGAAAAACGATACATAGAACAATAGAAGACACGAGCGGAGAGATCACTCGACGACAATACGTATGTGTGTGTAAGTGCGCGTCTTCATTGTGTTCGCCCGCACGAGGGGCTTCGATACCTCGATTTCGATGCCACGGTTCCATGTAGAACTTCGTTGTGGTTGTTTGCTCGCAGCTCGTCGAGAGAAAACACGAACACGATAGTTTAATTAAATAAATTATAACGCGTGGCTTTAGGAATGCAAGCGCCGGGACGAGCTGACTACCAGGAGGAGGAGGTAGAAAACAAAAAGTTAATCGAAATCGCGAAACAACTGGAGCCCGCTCTGTACAGACTCTCGCCGGAATCCGAACTCGTAATAATTATCTTGGCCGAATCTTCCAAAATCATTCCGTCTCGACCGTCGGCCCTCTCGCCCCGCTTCGACTCTCCCTTACTAACGCAAACCAATTAGCAACGATTAGTACACCTTGGGTCATAGGTCGCGCGCTGCAGTATCCGGTGCGTGAATATATATAGGTATATAGGTGTGAAAACGAATGACAACGAATACGTCCGATTTTTGCCGTGAATTTGACGTGCTGCTGAGCGTGTACCTGCTGCGAGGCTTCGTTTTCCTCCGCTCTTGTAGTGGTACTCGATTTTTAGTTGGTTTCGACTAAAAAAATTACACAATCTTTACTCGCCAACACAGTAAATCTTGATTTATAAATAATTTGTACTATTTTCAAAAAGTATTTGTCATACTTTTTGAATATGGAAATTATGTTTCGCAATAGTGTGCAGAAAAAGTAGTTTTCGTTTAAAGTTTGCATCTCTCTAGAGCGATCTGTCGGGATCACCCTGGCCAGATGCAAATTAGTGGCAAACACTTTTTTTCCTACTGAGGGCGCACCAACCCTTCAAAAAAGCTTTAAGTAGGAAAATCCCAGGATCGCCTTGGAGAAATGCAAATTATTGACGAATACTACTTTACCGCACACTTGTAAAATTTACTCTGTATAAATATAAGAAAAATTATAAAATACTATTTAAAACATGTTTACAAAACTTTTAAATTGTTAAATGTGTAACTAAAATACAAGATAAATATAAGCTTCATACTTATGACATAAAGTCAACAGTTACATTTTTTTATTCGGTTAAATAACGAGCTAGAAGTTATAACAAATAGTGAAGGACGTTAATGTGTTAATATGTTGACAAACAGCTTTGCTATACTCAAGTATTTACAAATAATTTGTATCTTCGGGGAACGAGCATTTTTTTTTTTTTTTTTTTTTTTTTTTTTTTTTTTTTTAGTTTTATTTTATTTTTTTTTGTTCTATTTTCTGTTTTTTTGTTCAGCTGTGTTACTTCTGCCCCCCCCTCCCTCCACTCTTTTATCTGGATCCCGCACAACCTTCATGACGTTTAGCAACAAATTAGTACCATCGTTCTGACATCAATTTTGATGCCCTTGAAAATCGTCTGCGTACTTCCTGGCTGGAAATACGCTATGTGTGGTGCTAGATGAAAGCCAGCTCGGGAATTTTTTGATGGACCGCTGGATGCTGGAGTTGTGACAAATTATGTGAGAGCGCCATCGTTCATAGCACTTTGTGTGTAGAGGAAATCTCTTTGTAAAGCTAGCTTGATGTACCTTTAAAATTGAATCTAATATTAAAGATGTCTAGAACTTCTCCGATTCTGGAAGGGTTTTTTTCTCACAACAAAGACGACGCGACGCCCGCGCCGCGCACACGACGTTTTCTCCCACATTTTTGCTCTATCAAGATGATACACATAAAGATAAACTTCTTATTTTTAGAAATCAAATTATAAATCTCGTCATGCGTTATGTTCTTCTCAATTCGAGTGTTCCAATATCTCCCAGAAGAAAGAAAAAACTTTTGATGACAGTAAATACTTTTCCATTTGTTACGTATTTGTTTAAAAATTTGTCATCAATAATTTTTTTTTTTTATACATATATTCGTACAATATTTGATTTTGATTACATGACTTCTTAGTGCAACTCATTCAAGTTAATTTTCTAGTCCACATCGTTTTTGACTTAAAAGTGATACGACCAATATTGAAAGTCAAAAAAGAGCCATATTGGTATTCTGGTGAAGCACTAAGCTACGTAAACGATCAAAATTTTGCCGGTAAATGCATATTCTGTGTATCTATTTTTTAATTTACAGTATTTATGTAGAATTCTATTAAATTAAAATTACTATAACAGCCAGATTATCCTGCAACATCATCATGTACACGCTCCGCCAAGTGGTGGCCCATACATCAGAGTCCTACTATCATCTCAACTTTACGCACAAGCCTAAGGTTCCTTTTTTCATGCCTGTACTGTCTCTCCCTCATATACTATAATACAACAAAATGTTACCGAAACAACCACATTTGCTCATCAGTTTCCATCAGGCCGAATACCGCACCCATTTCTTACTCCAACATAAAAAGCTCTTCATAGCCGAGTCCAAAAAATTTCAAAGGTTTAGGAATGGTTAAAAGATCTTTGATACATTAAAATACTTTTGAGACATTTTTAAAATATAATTTTAATTTTGTTGTTCTTAATTACTGTTTTCTTACGATACAATTGATCCTCAAATACACTTTCATTGAAAGCGCTATATTAATCTTACTTCTTAATGACATCCATACATGGAAAACATTTTATTTCCCAAATAAATACTTTATTTTACCTTCTACTAGCGATGTTAAAAGTTTCCCACGGTTTATTCTGTCATAGTTATTGATAAACAGCTACCGTTGGCTAAATATTCACTCCAAAATAACTGAGAAAACGTAGAACAGTATTTGGTACTGTAACATTGCATGCTATTTTTTGCTAGTTGTTAGTACGTGTTTAAACTGTTTATTAATTTCAAAAATGTTTTTTCTATTTTACGTAATATCACGTACGATAGTAGTTTTATGATCAAGTAGCCCGATGTTTCATATTCATACTAAATGTAGTCAGCGAGCGTGTGTGGAGGAACGGCAATGGTCAGTATCAACGCGAGCGACGTTAGTGAGTAACTTTCATCTACTTCAATGAATGTATTTTTTAATGATACCTGCATTTTTTTGTAAATAAGTATAGATAAAAAAAAATGAAAAAAAATAGTATTAAGGACAAGAAAATAGTCGACAGTAAGCCAGAGGTTTTGCAACAGACGGTACAGAGTTCTCGACAGATTTAAATTTAATTGGGCTGATAAGGAATAGAGTATTTTTAACTGTCAGAAAATTTTGTTCCTGCCGGTATTACTCAAGAAAGTTTGGGAACGCGAAAAATCAGTGGAAATTAAAAATACGTGCAAAATTTTATTTTATGTTGTAAAATTATGACATTGCAAAGTTGTTGGTATAGTTTACAAAATACGCCTGGTGCATTTGCTGGTAAAAATAAACCAAAATTCTCAACTTTGAACCTTTGATCGCTGTCACTTCTATCTTTGCCATGAAATTCTGATCAAACCAATTAGAATTGGTAGGTGATGACAATACTTCGACGAAAAACATCTTGCTACGGATTATAAAACTGCCAAACTTTCAAATTAGAAGTTTGCAGCAATAAGCATTGAATTGTGCTAATTTTTTCATGACCTTCGGGATAAAAACCTTGATTTTAAGATGAATAGTAGCCAAGATGGCCGAGATACGATATTTTTACTTTTTACCATCTAACAGCCGCTCTCAATCCTTTTTTTTACTTTGCATGTACATCCTAGATTTACGCGCTAACTCCCATCTACAGATCATTATTCTAAATTTGTGTGTAATTTTTTTTTTAATTCAATTTTCCTGAATTAATACCTTTATTGCTTTTTCCACGTTTCTGTGCACATTTTGGCCGGTTCAAGTAATTACGATAAAAATACAGTATTACGCATGGTCTAACAGTCCTATAACCTATAAAAACCTCAATGGCAATATATATTGATATTGCTATGTTAGTGATCTGTTACTGCAGCATAATATGAATTCCGATCTAGATGGGTTTTTTAACTGATATTAATAACACCTGACATATTACAAAGAGTGTTTTAAAGTTGCTTCATAGACATTTTTAGATTCTTTTAATACGATTTCGATATTAATAAATAGTACATTTTCTAGCAAGGGCAGAAAATACGACTACCACCACTGAAGGGCGCAGTCGTTATATCTTTATTTCCGGGGTTAGGACAACATATTCGTACCAAGGGCAGAAAGTGCAATTTTCTGCCCGTTGACACATTTTCGGCACGCTAATCACTTTCGGGCCACAAGCAGAAAAATATTTTCGGCCCGCGGGCTGAAAATTTCTAAAGTGCGTCCCGAGGGCAGAAAGGCTCTGCCGCACTTTCTGCCCTAGGTAGGAAAATGACTAAGTTATGACTTAGTTAGGGTCAAAATTAGTTCCTTATATATTAAATGATGATCGGAAAAACAATATTCATAATTAAATTAAACGTGAATATTATACATTCGGTTAAAAATATGAAAATTATACGCGATATAAAAAAAGATTTAAAAGCAATTTTTCCTTATTTTAAAGTTGCATATGTTGAAAAATAAATTTATTAAAGTAATACAACTTTTTGACGTAGTTGGCTTAGTATGTTGAGAACACATTATCATCCAAATAGCTGAAATTCAAACATTGCATTTTGGCTAGCTTTTTTAAAAAAGCACTGCCGTGCGGATGTCTGGCTCTAATAAATATCTTAACGCAACTTATCCAAACCTAAAGGTTTCTGTCTTCTTGTATAGTTCTTTGCTGTTCTTCGGCTCTATTATTCATCAAGCAACCTTTGTTTATGCGGGTTCTTCATGCCTAATAGTTGTGTTAACCATGCGGGTCGTGTTCATATGGCAGAAAAATGACAGTCAAGATGTAATCTATCATCCATTTTGATTGTTCAGTTTATCAAATAAAGTTTGGATAAATTGGGCTTGTACTTTAAAAACACATTTTTCCTACTTTTGCAACCCTGGTACGCCCTCGGTAGGAAAAACAGCGTTCGCCACTCATGTGCATCCGAACAGGGGGGTCCCAACGGTTCCTCGGGCGTTGCTTCGCAAGCGCCCTCGGGCCCAGGGACCGCCCTGGAGAGATTCAAATTTGTGACGAAAACTACTATTTTTACCGTCTAATTGTTTTTTACATCATCTAAATTTACGAATTGCAAAAACTATTTTATTTTAAATGATTTAAAAAATTCGCCTAAAATAAAAAATTACTTTTTGGCCAGATGTTTTCGATGATTTTAAATATTTCTTGAAAAAAAAAAAATCACGCATGATCACATAAAATGTAATTAACTGTTTTAATAACCTCCAAATAAAGGGTCTGGTCCGATAAGGGGGGTAAAAGTGCTCCAAGCGATTTTTTAATTTAAACTTACAGAATCGAAAGGTACTATAAAAATATGCTCTAATGCCAAATTTCAGGTCTATACCCCTCCCTGTAGGTCTGATCAATCAAAACATGTTTCTCGATTATCTTCGATTTTCTCGACTTTTATCCGAAAAAAATCTAAAAAAATTTATAAAAGCGTATTTTTGTGTATTAAAATTACAAAAAAAATTTGAAAATTTTTGGCTCTACATTAAAATTTCTAGACAATCAAAATTTTTAAAAAATTCTAGAAAAATATTTTCTTTGAGTGATACGACAAAAAATTTTTTTTTAAAGAATACATTTGTTCAATTGCGATGCATTTTTTCAGATTTTTAAAAGTCGTAAGACAGGTCCAAGGCAATTGAAAACCGCTATTGCGGCATTTTTTTGTATTTTTACGAGAAAGTGGACAAAAATTAGAGGAATGTATTATTTATTATATTTAAAATACACTTTATGAATGTTTTCAGATTTTACATAGAAAAAGGTTGACCATTAACAATAGAATAGGGTTGAAAAAATTAGATTAGTTTTTTTTTCTAAGACACCCGATGTGAGTAGACAAAAGTTTTTTTTTAAATAAAGTAACATGTTGGTTATATGCTAAACAGTTTTTTAAGTTTACTAAACGAGGTTAGATGTAAACATTATAAACTATTGTCTTTCTACAAATACAAAATTAAATTTTAAAAATAGGATCAATTAATCTTCATCGCTGTCTTTGTTGATTACAGGAATAGTTTGGCTTCTTTCCAATATTTAAGTTAAGTGCTCATCAGGTGAAATATTTTTAGAAAAGTATCGTGAATGAGAAAGATAGTAAATTATTGCAGCAACATGTAAGCAACAGCCAATGATTCTCAGTCCATTCGCACTTCACAGTAATGACGCATAATACCACTGAAACCAATTGATTGTTGTTAGTAGTGAATGTTACAACAATTATGTGTTATTTACTACTTATGTGTAGAGATCTTATCTTGATATTAATAAAATCTTGAGTCTCTCTAAGATATTTATGACGAAGTCATTTTTCTCTTTTCAGCTATAAGCGCAAGAATCACACTTGGCAAACTTTCTATTTCATCGATTTATTTTTATTGATTATTTGTGTGTTTCTGTGCTTTATTTGTAATATACAAGAGAGTGAAAGAGGAACGACGGTGATATAAGTAGCTGAGACTTGGCTAAAATACTGTAAGCGTTAATAAGTGTCAAAGTGCCTGTGTGTTGAGGATTTATATATATGTATTTCTACTTAGAGTTGCCGATGTATTCGAGTATTTTTGCTAATTTTATTATCATTAATGCTATTATACTGTGTCTTACTAAAATAGTACAGCGCCACGACGAGTATGAGTACGAGTATGTATGCGTATGTGTGTGAGTGGAGATGAGATCGAGTCGAACGCGAGGGGTGTAGAGTAAGAGAGAAAGAGAGTGAGAGACCGAAGCGACACCGAGCCGCAACCAAGCCTATGCGAGCCAGCAGGCCTGTTTGTCGAGGGACTTCTCTGCTGACTGCCAAACTGCGAGGAACGAGTTCCTGCGTCATCGGCGTTATCCACGGCCCTGCCACATTGCCATCTTGCCTCCAGCTGCCGTTCGTCGTCCAGCGGCCCACGATGTCTGCTGATCGATACGTGCTGTCAGCTGATGAGATCCAGCGGCCGTTTAAGGGGTGCAAGGAGTCCGGGTGGCAGTCGAGCTAGGAAGCGAGCCAGAGGACGAGTTGCGAGATCTCCGGGTGGTGGCACCGTGTAAGTAGCCAGTGCGGGTTTTTAAAAAGTTGCGTGCGTGTGCGTATGTAGGTGTGCGTGAAACGGGTATAGGTGGCGACCGGATACGGTTAGTTGAGCGAAGAAGCATGGGGGTATGCGAGAGCCGAGTCATTCGAGAGATACTGTTTGTTGTGCGGTGTTGAGAAAGTGCGCGCTAGGGGAGGGGTTCGAGGAAATCGTGCGTGGTGTCGAGAATCGGGTTGGTATACTGGGGTGTGTTGTGTAGTTCGACTGTGCTGCGGATTTTCCTGAAAGTTATGAATGATCGCGTTCGTTCAGTGGGAGAGAGAGATAATCGATAGTACATGCGGATGTGTGTGTGAGTGTAAGTGCGTGTGCGTGTGCAGCGTATTTGGGTATTTGGCGTCGTGCTAAGAGGATGACGTCCGGTTCGAGAGAGAGAGAGAAAGAGAGAGAGAGAATCGATGGTATGCTCGGGTGTGTGTGTGTGTGTGCGTGTGCAGCGTGTTTAAGTATTTGGCGTCGTGCTAAGAGGAGGACGTCCGGTTCGAGAGAGAGAGAAAGAGAGACAGAGAGAGAAAGAGGGAGAAAAAGCGTGAGACGAGCACGGTTGCCGGGAAGCGCAGGCGAGTTTGAGATGCGCGGATTTTCAAGGAGCGTTACAACATGTTTTGTGTTGTTTTTCCTGTTTCGTTATTTTTCGTGTTTTTCGTCGTTGTTGTCGTTTTCGTATTGTTTGTTTTGGTTCGTGTTTTAGTGTGAGGTATTCGGGGCGGTCTCACGTCATGGAGCTGGTAAGTTACCTCGTCACATATTCCATATAGATACTGCCATTGTCATTCATCAACTCTGCTAGGTAAGAAATAGCTTGAGACAATTGGTATGATACTGTAAAAAATATTTTTAAATCTGGCTTCATCATCTCTGGAAAATTGAATCTATCAGAAGATGAAAATTAAGTAAACACGTTCTTTTTTTGCCCCATCTAGCATTTTCTACTTCGATAGCTAAAGTATTAATGTTGTCGTACTTCTGGAATTCTTAAGAACTCCTCCTTCCGCAGGAGCGACATAATTAATTCGTTTCCTAAATGTATTTATTATAAAACAAGCAATTTTACAGTATAAAGCAGTATAAGGAAGTAGCTGATTGTCAAGTCGATAAAGCAGTTTGAATTTTTGACTTGACTTACTATACTGTGTACTGCTTTAACTACCCATCGAAGTATAGTGATTAAGCGAGAGTGATTTGCTTCTGCTGCTGTTACTTGCTTTCGTTTTTCTTTTAAAGAAGGCATGAGTACACGAAAACTCTTGCTTTGTGATTCCTTTACCACATCATGAAATCCTCTAATTCTCTATCCAAAACAAAGACATCATTTTCTGTTAATAAGTCTTGTAAGTGATTATCATCAACTAGTATCATCACTACCATACAAATAGTAAAAGGCTTACAAAGAGGTACCTGTTTTTGCCCTGAGAACAATTTTCTTTGATACTTATTATTTGCACTCTTTTGATGTCTTGAATAAGTACCATCGGCGATTAAAACCAATTGGTCTTCATTAATATTGTGTAATTTCTTGGCCAAGTCTGTAACATAATTTGTACATAAATCTTCTCGATTTACAGCTTTTAATCCAAATCTAGTTGGTAAAAAAAAGTTCAAACCAAAATACGACAAATGCTTGTGATGATGGCATCATCTCCTAAAGTGAAATTAAATTTTCCTAAGTTAAACCAGTAAAAATTTTAAGCCGTTCTTCTGAAAGTGTGAAATTGCCAATTTTATCTCTAAGCTCCGTATCAGATGATACACTATGGCTTTGCAAAAGTTTTGATAAATCTTGTACCTGTACAGTGCTTATAAGTAAAATCACGAGCAATTTTAAAAGTTCCTCAGTAAAAAACTTTTCTTTTATCAAATGATTTGAGCAGTATCGGTTACCATGTGGTGTAAATATTTTTTTTTCTATAAAAGTTTGATTTCGTGCTTCAAAGGGCACATGTTTTATGTAGGAAGACATGCCACAAATAAAACCAATTCTATGCGTAGCTATTGTTTGTTGAAAGGTATTTTAACAACAATAACCTCATGACTTTTACATTCACATATACTAAATGATGGATCGTCGCCTGAACTTTGTGAAGACGCCGGAGTAGATTCTTGGCTCAAAAATTAAGAAGAGTTTGGTTCTTGTTCAACTTCTACTTTGCGGTTTTTACTTAAACCATTACAAAAATAATTGTAGCGTTTCTCAAATAAAATATCACCAACAGTTACTTTGTTATGGAAGAATTCCGATGTACAATGAGCTTCCGATGTACAATGAGCGTCCTTTGTACTCATTTTTCTTTATATGTATATTATAATCTACACATTTTTTATCCTTGGTAGATGACATGTTGAAATCTAAAAAATAATTATTTTAATGAGAATCTGTAAAATTAAATTTTCATAAATTGTATCCATAAAATCATAGGTCTCTGTTATTATGAAGAAATGTTTTAAACATAAAAATAATACATATACATACATTAATTACATTATTCATAAAAAACGTTTACGCTTTAAGTTTTTTCCAAAGTTTTAATTAGCGAAGTTATATTATATCATGACTAAAAAAAAAAAATTGTCTGCCAACTGATTGATTTCACATATTTTTTGCTGAAAATTTTACCTGTCGACATATGTTATTTAAAATTTATTTTTTAATTGGTATACGAAATCTATCATACAAGATAAAATATAATTGAAGGTAGGATAAAAAAAAATCATCATAGTTATAATAGTCATTTTCGTGAAGAATATAGTTATCAAACTTTTATCATAATTGAGAATGAATTATTTGCAGAAGGAACTAAAAATAAAATAAGTTTATGAAATAGTACGTTTTTCCAAAACTGTTTAGCTAGTCTAATAACCTACAGGAATCAATCCAAATTATTTATAAACTTAACTTTTTTCTAAATAGATTGAAATATTTTATGATGTATGATTTGTTAAATATTTTCTGCAGATACAAACATAATGGCTGTCAAAGCTATTAATTTTAGATTTTCTATGGCTTCTATTAGGTTTAAATTGTTAGCACAAAGTAAAGTTACAAGAAAAAACACGAATGCAAGAGTCACTACGACTAGACTATAAATAGACTAATAATCTCTTTTTTTTATTTTATGAACGGATCTATTTGACGATAACGGAGCAGACCGACCCAGTAGTAGCTAGTCATGTATTTTTTACTGCTATATATGTAGGTTTGGTTAGACTTTCAATGCATAAGCATAACACTTATCGTCTACTGGGTACCTACGAATTCAGGTATATCAATATACAGGGAGACACTATATGTCTTCGTAGAAATAGATAATGTGACTATTTTTTATTTCCCTTAAGGCAGGACTTGTTATATTTAAAAAAAAAGATAAAAAAAGGTTATCGATAGGAATGTCACTTTTTTGCCTATCTATCAACTTGTAAATACTAGCTAGTATATTTTAAATCATCTATTAAATTAGCTAGTAGTATTAGTTAGTGATATGTTCAAGAAAAAGGTCATCCATAGAAATTTCACTTTATTTGCTCAAGTATTAACGAGCAGGGAATGGTGCTTAAGCATCCGAGGAAAAAAGCGGGTCATTTTCGCTAAAGCAGGACATTTTTGTTATCGAGGGGGGAAGCGGGACAGATAGCTGCATAGCGGGACTGTCTCGCCCAAAGCAGGACGTATAATCACCTTAGGTATAGACATACATAAATATAGATATGCATCGTCAATAGGCTTGCTTACTGTCCAACGCCATTTTTTGAACAACTGATGAGTTTGTTAAATCGCCAATAAGACTGGAACTTAACGAGCGGTCTCGCGCTGCCTTTCAATAAGTCGCGTTAAATTTTACTAGTTTTTTGTTACTATTCTCATGCAAAAAGAGTCAGAAGGGCTGCATGCAGGAATAGCATGGGCAAAACAAGATCCGTACAGTTTATATAAAAACAAAGACTGTAAAAAAAATAGTACAGAAGAATAACAGTTGTACGTGTGCAAGTGTGAGGGTGTGTAACGCATGTACGGATAAATCGAGCGATTACCAGTGAAACCCATTCCACTGGAGCTTGATCGCGACGCGCACAACTACGTGCGTGAAAAGAGGCTCTTCATACCTAGATTGGCCCACACTTGATGCCACAGCATGCACTATAATATTTTGCTTTCGCAGCTTGCTCGGAGGCTCTCAGAGACTTGGTTTTCGATCACAACAGGGTTTCGCCTCGGCCACTCCGGAAACTCGCCGACGGTAGCATTTTAGCTCAGGCAGCACTTAGGCAGTTAAGAGATGACAAGTAACATGTGCTGGGTCGTAAAATGGGCACGGATCGTGTGAGGAGAGACACGCGCAAGATAACGACTGAACAGTAACAGCATTTCAGCACTTGGCTCCCCTTACAAAAGCATGGAGAACGTTTCTAGCCACGGGCAACATAAAATAAGCTCACTACAAACATATTAATAGTATCAGTGCCCAACGATCTGCTAAGTGATCGAAAGACATTTTTGCCAAATCAAAAAGTTGACCTTCGCTTTTTTAATAACCCCTCTTGTATTTGAAGAATATATAACCTATATAATTGAATAAAATATAACTATAATTTAAAAAAAAGTTATTTTCAAAATAAAAAAAAAATTGTTGGTATACTACTAAAAGAAAAAATTCTTCTAGATCCAAATTGTTTGAAAATTTTGAACGTGTCTTAAAAATTTTCAAAAGATTCCTGTATATTAAATACGTAAAAATACGGTTTTTCCAAAAATTTTTTTTTTTTTGCATACAAAGTCAAGGAAAATGAATAAAATCGAAAAACACGTTTTCATTGATGAGACCTACCGAAAGGGGTATAGTGACCTCAAATTTGGCATTAAAGCATATTTTGATAGTACCTTTCGATCCTTACAGTTTGAATTAAAAAATCACTTGGGGCCCTTTTACCCCCCTTATCCAGACAGACCCTTTATTAACGTTGCATCATTCATAAACAAAATAATAAAAATCTTCTAAATAGATTTTTTTTTTTTAAATGATGAGTTAAAAAATTGGACATCAAGCCCCTAGATAGCAGACATCTTGAGTGGATACGGTAATAGAAGAATTTGGAATTTATGGACATATATATGTTCATATATGGATATAGCTCTCCCCCCCCCCCCCCCCCCCCCCCCCCCCCCCCCCCCCCCCCCCCGCAGTGGGCAGGAAACGACTATTTTTTTCAAAAAATCGGCCGACACGACAATTCGAAACCAATTCAATTGATTCTTTTTTAATTTGAAGAGGAGATTATCAGCTACAATATGTAACTGCATTTTTTGTATTAAATGCAACATAACCTCCAAAAAAAATGAATTACGTGGTAAATAAAAAATAAATTAAATCTGACCTAGTCGAAAGTACTGCCATAACGTACATATTACAAAATATTACGTACAAAGCTGTTTATTAGCCACTTTTAAAACCAAAGCAGGACCTACATAACCTCTATAAATACAAGGGCACCTTTATATGGACCTACATAACCTCTATGAATACAAGGGCACACTTACACTTCAAAAACGTTGTCTACTTGTCAACATAATTGTGAAAGTCGAGAGAATAAAATAAGTAAACAGTAAGATCTTTTATTTCAAAGAACGGTCTATATTTTCGGTGTCACGCATCACCTCAAAATCAAAATTTTCAATTTTAACCCTTGTAATAACGCTACAAAAACATTTTTTAGAAGCAAATTTGTTAAAAGACATTTACTGATTTGTATTTACCGGAGATAAGAGTACTGCACATTGAAAAGGGTTTGTACAATCTAACCTCAACAACTTTGTACACCAGCTCTTTCAAAATATGAATATACTATTGCAGTCACTGATATGTATTAAATTAGGTTGATGATTATATTTTGTAAACAATAATAATTGTTATAATAATATGATAAACAAAACTAAAAATGACATTTGGTCACATTTTTATTGCCTTCAAACATAATCTCATAAAACGACCAGTTCAAAAACACATAAGAATAGCCTACAAACTATTTTTCAGCTAATGCAATAGTATTTGATGATCCATCTGAGGTGTACTCGTTCACTGTTGATACGTTATTTACACAACACACTGGTCATATTATTGCTGCAAGTACCTTAATAGTTACGCTTTTAAAATTTGTATGGCATCTTCAGTTAACTCCCAGCTTTTTCTTTCTTTTTTATACGTTTGGATGTAATAAAAGGATCTGATGATATTAAAAAAATACGAATGATGTCTGTACTTGAAGAGCGTCTATCAAGCATTCTACTTTTTTCCAATCGGGCTTTTCAAAACAATTTGTTACTGCACTCTAAAGGTTCTTCTGAGTACCTACCAATGGGTAGGTCAAATAATTAATAATTTTACTACCATGGAATAAATCTTTTTGTACGGATGGTGGCATTTTATACCACGGGTATGATTCAACAAAAAGGTTTGCCGGTTATAGAGCGTAATCTTTGAATTTTTCAGTGTCAATGCGATTATTGCACGTTAATAACTGCATGATAATATGGGATCTTTTAATTAGATTTTCATCCAAACCAGTAGCTTAAGATGCTAATTTTGAGTTCTCGAAAAATATTCTTGCTACATTGCCCGTATTTGTTGAGCCAGACCCTTGCCTAACTGTATCAACCGTTATCGATAACTTTGCCATCAACTCTTCTTGAACCGTTTTCTTCTTCAATTTTTTCATTAATTTGTCTTTGTCAGTCCTTGCTTGGAATTCTTTAAAATCTAAATTATATGAAACGTGAATAAAGCATTTCAAAAATCGAATCCAGGCGTGTAATGTATATAATCTAAATTTATAAATTTGTTCTTTTACTTGCATACCTCTTACGTGATTCACGTTATTAACATCTTTTGGACTAACACCATATACATTGCAACAGGAAGAAGCTTTCTGTGCAGCTAAAATATGGCAAATTTTATCATCCATCATTGTGCAATGCATATTAAAACTTACAGTGAATTGTACGCCATTCATATCAAAATCAAAAAATACTACTTTATCTAGTAAACTTGAATATTAATTGTATAATTCTAGAGTAAGTTCAGAGCTCTCTTTTTCAAAACGAAATTATATGGGCCTACAGTAACTAACAAAACATGGTGTCTTATTTTCTTCGACAAGTTTAGTATTAGTCTTTAACTGTAATGGAACCATAGAAACAATAAACACTGATTTATCAGAATAAGTTGTAGGATAAATGTTAGTTTCATCTAGCTTATTCTTACTGGTATCTGTAGAATTTTTTAGCGAGTCAGATGACAATTCTTCCGATCTTATTGTGCCGTCATTATTTACCATTGATGTACTGTCATCGAAGCTTTTATTCCACTTTTGACGAGTTGCTTGTTGTCCTGAAGCTCCGTCCATACCCCATTTTCCTACAAATATCAATCTTTCATTTTGAATGCTCCGAAGTTCATCGTAGCTTAAAGTGGAAAGAATCCGTTTGACAGTATGTTCTAAGACATACTTTGGCACCATACTTGAAAGATGTAATGTGTCCCGGATAACAATCAGCTCTCGCTTGAACTACTTTCTCATAAGTAGGATAATCGGTATTATCAAATTGTCTATTATACATCCTTGAATTCAAATATTTTTGCTTAGTAAGTCCTAAATCGGTACACATTGCTACTACAGCATCCATGTATTTTACGCTCTCCGATATTTCAGTATTAGGTAATAGTTTTTCATCACTCAGCGAATTTTTCAATTGTATTGCACTTAAAAGCTCTTCAACATTATGATTAGAAGCTAGTTCTTGCACTCTAGCTCTTTTTGTTGTTCTGCATCCATATTCATAGCTTACACGCGGGTGACCGCGACCTCTTTTTAATGATGGTGTAGTTTTCTGATGAGACGAAACATTATTATCGGTCTGAAAATCGGTATTTTGATGCAAGGGTAATTGAACAATGAAGTCTTTCTGCACAAATTCTTGATATTTTTTTTGAAATGTCGTCTTATTTCGAGATGCACTTGACCACTTCCTGATATATGATTTGAGAAACGTATTAAACAACTTTTACTTTATTGCAGAAATTTGATCGGCAGAAAAACTATGCGTTGAACGTATGTCATCAATTATTATTTCTCATTCGTCTGCACTGCTGTTTGAGGTATTCGTCCATAACATCTCGCATAGATCTGAATAACGTGCCTTATACTCCATTTTTATTTCTAAATAACTACGAATATTTAGAACAATATGGACGTACAAATAATATGCAGTTATATCGATGTAGTACAATTATAAGTATCAACTAAATTAATGGTACTAATGACGCATATTGTTGTGGAGTACCGATTGACAGTCATTATCAAAAACAATTTCTCTAATCTGAAAATGAACACAGTACATATTATTCCTCTCTTGTATTATACATAAAAGCACAAATCATATCTTATCTGATTTACAAACTTCGGTTCTACAATGTTCTATGTTTTGGAATTACTAAATCTATGGAATCTTTGTAAAATTCTTCAAAAACTATTAGTAATAATAATATAAGTGGTTTTGATTTTTGATTTTTCCGTGTCGTGTAAATAGTAGCTCAAACTTTTCTCATGTTTATTATTATTATCAGGTTGAACCCATTCAATCATGAGAAGCTTCACATATTTTTTAGTAAAGTAAAGTACAGCATGCTATAGCTTCAATAACGTCCACAATGTCTGTCAAATCCTGCTCAAAATATTAAATTCCATGAACAAGCTATTGATAAAATTATTTTGATAAGGCCGGTTACTGAGCATCGAACATCCGAAAATGGATGATTTTTTTTTCTTGCAAATCTTCTTTGAGAAACCATCTATAATAAGAAGTGGGTTGCAAAATCATAGGATGATAATCCATTAGGACTGTATTTTAGTCAACTTGCATTTTCGGTTGCATAGAGAAATAATGGGATTATTCAATATTTTCAGTAACAGAAACTGTGTTTGATTGATAAATAAGGAATAAATCAAACATACATACATACATACATACATACATACATACATACATACATACATACATACATACATACATACATACATACATACATACATACATACATACATACTTACTATCTTACACACTTACATACATACATTTATACATACAAACATACATACGTACATGCATAGATATATACATACAAAGTGCATATATACATATACGTGATTGCAACGATATGACTGAATCACTGTTTATTAACTATTAATATGAGATGGATGGAAACAGAGGAAAAACTGCTCCATCATATGTAACAGATGATTGTAAAATATAATTTTTTTACGCTTGAATGAATAATGTTACAGCTGAATTTTAGAAATTTAAAATCCAACAAAGTAATGTAAAAATTGCATTTCAAGCGAAATACACATACCAATATGTTATAAGATATATCCATGTAGTTGTAATTCAATATATGATTGACAGTTGTGATGCACCTCACAGCTCCGAAGAATTAACATTACTATAAAAAAGCAATGAACATATTCAGTGCCTGAATAATACTACTAAGTCCCTATATAATTTGTAAAACTTTATAACACAGCTAGTTTGTTCATCATCCTTAATTAAGACAGAGCACAAGATAACGAATTAATTTCTGCTGCTCCATGCAAAGTACAATAAAGGTATGTACACGAAGCTTGCAGATACCAATTATTGAAAGAATAATCGATTCCTAGGTATCGGGTAGTCTCGAATTATCGATACTCTAGCATCGATTCTTTGTAAATAAAGAATCGGATAAGTGAAGGAATAGCATATGTATGAATTTGTTTACGTGTATATGGGTCATTCCGGCGAAACTTGCACTATTGGTGTCCTGGTCTCGTGCGCAGAATTAAGAGTGAAAAAGGTAACCCCATGGGAGCCAAGGTACGTGTAGTGTTGGTGCCCAACTGTTTCACGCTATAAGACCTGATTTTAAAGTATACATTTTGATCTGCAGATCATTTAAGGGTCGAAATGTCAGAT
>JAPYYV010006007.1:0-14762 GCA_030522625.1 Copidosoma aretas | reverse complement strand
TTTACCCCGTCATTTTGCCTCAGTAGGCCCTCTAGAGGTTACCTACAGAGGGCCTCACGAACTCGTGAGGTATCCTCAATAGATTTCTGTTCGGGTTGTCGCTCGTTAATCTATACATACAGATGGTTGCGGAACGAGTGCGGGGTAGGTGCATTTTTGCGGGAGTATGGGGATCGTTGAGGAAGAGTGGCCGAGATCGTTGATGGGAACGAGAGTTAAATATAGACCTGATCAAATCGAGGTGATACTATTTTGAACAAAAAAATTGGAAAAACTGGATCCCTTAGAATAAGATTTAATTATCAAAGGAAATACATAGTCATTTGGCAAACAAAAAGTGTCTGTTTGCAAATTAAAAATTGAAAATATTCGTCTAAATTTTATAAAATTGAAAAATTTATCATGTAAAATAATATTTACGTCTCAATTGATTGTTTACCCATGCAACAGTTGAACAATTTCTGACAATTTTGTACGTTGTTAATACTTCTGGTTCGTGTAAAACAGAATCATACATTTTTTTTCTCTCAAAGTTTCAGGTGAAATATTTTCAGTTGTGTTGAAAATATTTTCCGCACACCCCATCTGTGTTGAAAACACGACTCGCTATTACTGCGCGTCTGAAAAGGGGTTGAAGATCCCAGAAAATCGTTATCAAACCTCGCATTATAAACCCATTCGTACATGAATTCACGCGAAAAGAACGGGAGGCAAAAGGAGTGCGCGAAAGGGGAATGGGACCACGCACCGACAAAGATCGGGACGAGGGAGAAAGAGAAACCCGAGCATGCCATTCTCCCGCACTTCCTCCCGGTATATGTTGTATATGTATACGTATGTACGAATGCTGGACGTTCAGGATCCCAGTCCCGCCGGCAATCTTCCCCTTTCTCGCATGTATGTATATAAGTAGAGCCGAGCCGATAGAATCGAGGCGTTTCAAATGCATATCATACGTTCGTGTAACGTATATAAGCTGCCGGTCGCTGCCGAAGTTATTTACGATCAATAATTAGTGGTGTCCATCGCTGCCGGCGCCTGCAACTTCTCTCGCGTCCATACTGCCTGTATATACAAGTAAGGTACTGAGCCAGTCGCATGTACGCCAATTTGGTACGTGTATATGTGTATTATCTTGTGTATAGCAACCATGGCACAGACAATACGTGGCGCGAGATCGTGTTTTCGCCCGCGGCCCTTCAGGCGTCTTTAAGAACCGAGGGAGGGTATGTATATGCAGGTATGCAAGCGCGTTACGAGGATGGGGCGGCCGATATCGCGCAACCAATTCACATTTATCGTATCGATTACTACTGCCCTTGTTTTTCTCTCGACCCTCCGGATCATCGTTTCTCCCGTTTCGATGCGGCCTTTTCTTATTATCATTATCATAGTATCCGAGCGTGCTGTTCTTTGTTACTATTGGTATACCCTGATCATTACATGCTAGCAATATCTGTTTACTCCATTTGTGTGAATTTGTTATGTGCAGTATCAACAACAATCGAGTGATGTGCTTAGTGGTATATTAAACAAAATTCGTAAAACTAGATCATCTGTTTTAGTACTTGACTGTTGGGTGTAGTTTTATTTAGTTCATTTTGCAAATGAGCAAAAAAAGACAGGTATGAAATGATATCAACGAACGTTAAAAACTCGTACACTTATCATCGATGAATGGCCATTACTTATTTCCACGAATCTGCAATTCTATTAATCAGGATATGCTTTAGATAATAGCTGGGTCTTCGATCGAGTCGTCAGAGGATCCTTTGAACTAGGACTAGCACGTAAGGCTCGTATACCTAGAAAAGAAGGGGCTCAATGGAAATATCGGGAAAATAGATGTAGTATTAGAATTAACATAAAATTATTTTCCATACAAATCTTGGGAAGAGCCTGTAAAAACTGCATGGTTTTGTTTACAAATGGTGTAAAATTGTTCAAAAACTTGTTTGCGGCATTTTTTGAACTTTAAACAATGCTATACCAAGAAATCATTAAGGCATATCTGACAACAGGAACTTATTGAGCGTACCAAAATCTATGAAATATCATATAGTAAGCGTGAAAAAACTCAAGGTAAATAAATTATTACATATATATTATACATGTACTATAACTATTTATATTCTTTATCATTTATTATTCTAGTGTTCTTGACAAGACATGATAAAAAGTATTTACTTAAAGCAGTTATTAACACAAACTGCATTCACATGAGTACAATATGCAAAAGTGTCCCATAACTTAAGCAATGAGGAAGATCACACAACAACTGATATTTCTCGTGCATGTGAAATCAGATGTCGTTTAAACGATGCTTTTTGGTAACAGTTTGACGGAAGTAATTCGTTCTTTCTAACAAATATAAACAATATTTCGTTTTAAATTTATTATTACAATCGATGGCTAAAATCTATCTCTTATTACGTGTTTTTACAAAAACTTCTCGACTTATACAATCATCGCGTCAATTTTTGTTCACTGAAATATTTATTTTGTCTTCAATTTTAATTAGGTATGTGTAATATTCTCTTATATAATTAAATGCTGCGTAGTATTGTAACAAACAAACAACAAATTTTGTAAATTTTGTAGCTCTAAGGGTTTTTATTGAGGCATTCTAAACATAAATCATTTAATTTTGGTACAGTTGTAACCATTTTTTCGTTAATAGATAATGCTAAGAGTCAAATATTTTGATTATATAATGAATCGATCAACAGTATTTATGGTTCAGTGACAAAAAAATGATTGAATTTATTATTTTAAGTAACTGGAACATGAAATAATGAAGTATATTCACTGCAAAGAAAAAACATTTGTACAGGTGTAAATTATTGTATCATTCCAAGTAGCAGAATTATTGTTTTTTTTTCTTAGCGAAAAATTAATGCTGGTCTCGCAAATGCTTTTTAAGATCGTAATTGCGAACAAAAATATGTAAACACATGGTACACGCGTAGGAATGTACAATACTCATGTGCCTTGTAAGATTTGTTTTTTGTGCAAACGTTCGTAAACGCTCAAAGCAACTGAAAGGCTTATCGTCCGGATGAGTCGGTTCATGCATTATAGGATTGTATTTTCGGATAAAACTTTGCGAACGTGATTTACAGGTAATGGATTTCGCGCCAGCATGAATCTTCTCATGATGTATAAGATTTGTTTTTTGAGTGAAACTTTTAGAACACGATTGGCACCTATAGGGCCTTACATCCGTATGAGCCCGCTCGTGCTGTACGAGATGAACTTTTTGAGTAAAACTTTTAGGACAGTGTTTGCAATTGTGGGGTTTGATCCCCGTATGTGTTCTCTCGTGTCTCGTAAGATTGCTTTTGTTTACAAAAATTTTATAACATACTTGGCAACAGTAAGACTTACTTTCTGTGTGGGTACGTTCGTGCAATTTAAGGTTGTAGTTTGTGCTGCATGTTTTACCACACACGTCGCATGAATGAAAAGTGCTACCTTCGGACATATTGGTGAACAATTTTCTGCAGACGTTAACACTAATTGTGATTAAATTGTTCAAGAGTTGTTGCTTCGTTAGTCTTTCTGGTGATTTTTCGATGTTGGAATACTCTTGCTGCAATTCGTTGACGGGGGCGATTTCCTTCGTTGTATTTCTGTGTAAAATGAGTAACACACGATTTTTGCTATGTCACTAAAAAAATTTTTTCACTTAATTTTACGTTGAATCTTATTTTTTAATTGACACCTCGTATTTAAATACACGTTACTGTGTTCTACTATTATTACTGTAAGTCAGCGCAAGTATTGTTTTTATCATTACTATTATTTCGCATAGGCCCATTAATTTTAATATTAGGATGAATGGAATATAATATTTAATTATGTCAGTACTTGACAAAAACTCACTCTCCTTTTTTGTTTTTTAAGCGTTAGATGTTATGGTTTTCGTGTAGGAAAACAGGAAAATAACTTTTTAAAATTAATACTTTCGGTAGAAATGTCTTCTCACGCTGCTAGAAGAAAACAAATACAAATTTTTAAAAATAACCATCAATATTTTTTATTAAATAACTATAGTATATACTTAATTCATTTTTTCAGATTTTTCCTGTCCGAAAAATGAAAAACTACGATTTACTAGATAAAGCAGCTGCAACCGTAATGAAAAGCAACGATTGATATAACTTGAAAAATGTATCGCTAATTACAAGTTAATTCCATAGCTTCCGATGTTTCCTAACAATGCTTGATATCTTTAGTAAAGTAATATACTATTCCACGTATATACATATAAATGATATTCTGAAATTTCATGTTGCAATAATAACGTATCGAAACTTATCTATTTCCAAACATTTTCACATAAAAACGCCTCTGAAACAAAAATGTTGCAAGAATGTGTACTGTTATTGTAATACACAAAAAAACATTCGTTTTCTTATTAGCTCCTGTAATATTAGTAAAAGAAATGACTTGATAAGTATTCCTTATTTTTCTCTCACAGCATTATAGAAACACAATTGTGAAAATTTTAGAGCATTTAAAAGTAAGCCTTTTTGTCAACGTAGTATGAAAAAACGTCGAATAATACAAGTGTTCAAGAAAATAAAACTATTTTGGGCAAAGTTTATTGTAAGCAATTGTTTACATACATACTGCAAGAGTCAGAGTGGTTTATGGAGCTATGAGTTACAGGGTCCACAATGACCGGATGAACTGACTAAGTAGGTAAATAAAAATATTAATAATCGATGAAACGTATAGCGATACAAATTACTTAAGGTGGCTCATGCGCGACTCCCGAGTCAAATGTACGACTTTACATTGAATTTTTGTTAAAGTTGTCAAAACTAATAAACTAATGTTGTCGAACTGTCATAAAATATTAATCATTGAACGAAATAAAGCCCTACCATCAAATTTCTAATCACAATATTTCGTACAAAAGTTGCTAGAAACGATTTGTTAAAGTTGCATTTAAACTCAAAATTTCTGCAGAAAATGATATCCTATGCCTTTAATATAGGAAGTGCAAATTTTCGATTGCATTTTCATTAGTAATCTTTTGAATTAGACGGTCATTCACGTTCTCCAATGTACCAATCTCTTCGGGATTTCACAAGCTTCATTGTGTTAGTTTTTCATTCGTTTCTGACGGGCAAAATTGTTTATTTCCCGAAAAAAACGTAGGAAATGTACTGCTTTCCATAACAGCCTATGTTACGACAGCATTTTAGAAAGAGCTTTTTCTCGAGTTATACGTCGTCGATTTTACTGAAATTTTGAACGAAAGTGTATCGTAATCCAATAAACAATCTAACGAAATTTCATTCAATTCTGACGACAATCTTTTCACGCAGGAACCACCTTAATTGATAAAAACCATTGAATGGCAGATCGACGCTGAAACCAAGGAAACAAGCAGCAGCCTTAAAAATACCCGATCCATGACGCTGTGCTATAAATAACGTCCTATTGTCGATAATTCTTTTTAAGCATGCATATTTTCGTTGGAATAACCTTTTTAATGACGTAAGTGTCGTAATTGTCCGATGTAAATTGGTCAGCTAAAAAGAGCTCACACATATTTCATTTAAACGTGTATGCAAGAGAGAAAAATATATTAGACGAAAAGAACGAGAAACCATGTGGTCGGCAGGGAGCAAGCGGACGCAACAATATGCTCTGCACATAACTGTCCGCCTCTCCTACCAATGCTTCAGCTCTTTTTCTATGCGCGCGGACCAACGAAAGGGTTTCTTCTCCATATACATATTCCCCCTCTCACTCTTCTAAACGATCAGTTTTAAACGCGGCGTGAAAAAGGGCGTGAATATTTGTAACGGATATCTATCTTCCAACTCACTGTTATTGTACTGGCATCCGCTGCCTTGACACTTACATAGATACTGATATTTTTTTTCGTTTATTTTTGATGTGTCACGTTGTCATTTAATACTGTAGGACTTTCTTTCTCCGTAGCTAGAATATTCGTAATATATTCATTTTTATTTCAATGATTATTTCTCGGCTTATACATGAAAACAAACCGATAGATCGTAGTGTACTCTTATTTACAGAGGGAACTATGTAATCCTCGAAAGTAAAGTTTTCTTGAAAACGCGTGAGTGGCATATTTTTAGCTGTGAAAAATCGCAATAAATGATTCAGAAAAAAATGTACATCAGTATAATATACGTATATGTCCAAATATTAAAGTGAAAATCTGAGAATCAAACAAATTTTCAATCTATATTGCGACAAAAAGGGATATTCACAAATTTTTTAATAATTTAAAAATCAAAATGGATATCAGAGTTTTTGTATATGACAACAACATTTACTTTATCTTGAAACCAGAATACCAACGCACAATTTCATTAAAAACCTTTATCAACTGAATCGTACCGAAGGAAGATAATTTTAATTAAAAGCTGTATACATGCAAGTAAAACGACTGTTAGCAAGTATGGTGATGGAAATTATAATTAGAACGTTGTAGACATCAACCATACAACAATTTATAGCAATTTCCTTGAACGAGATCCGTATTATGTAATCCAAGTAAGTAACGTCAAGGGACAGCCAATACCCCAAGCCACGAAAACAAGAAAACAGTCTAGATCGCCTCGACCTTACTCTCCCTCTCTTTCTCTCTCTCTTCCTTCTCTTCTGACCACCTTAAACCCTAAACCGCTGTCCCGGCATTTGCCTTCCAAGCGATTAACCTTTTTATTTTTACTTCCGGACAATTGACCAACGCCGTGAATGGCTCGTCCCGAAATTGCGGCTCTGTCTCTTTATATGCACGCGAGGACCACACGACCAAGGCTGAAGGTATAGTGGCTTTGTTCTCTCATAGGTAGGTTGGTACGTACTGTATAATGGCACATGTATTGGGATCACGTTCGACGATATGTCAATATAAAGGATGAATACGCGGACCTGCCGGCTCTGCATACCAATCGGCCGGCCGCATACATATATACCCGTCCGCCAATAAGGCGGAGCCCGGCATTACATACCGACCTACCCGCAGCTCGCTTGTTATCCTAAATACACGAAAATCTTCTTTGCCGCTGCAAACGGAGGACTTTTCCACTGTCTGGCCACCCTTTCTTCTTGGTCGGACGCTGCTAGAGCAATTGACGATTCTGTCGTCGTATCATGACAGATATTGTATGTTAAACTATTATGCTTATTATTGTAAATGTGAGCTAAAGTGGTTGTGATGAATAACTACTATTGTTTGCAGTAGCTTTTTAATGAGTCTAAATCCATCTATTGACGTTTTGTGTTATAGGATAGGAAGCTACAACATTTTACAATATTTGTTGAAAATGAAAATTACTTTGAGGTAGTTTTTTAAATTAAAAACAGTTGCATTTTCACATTTAAATTTGAAATAATATGTATTTATCGTATGTACAATATTATTCCATCATATATTACGTGGCTTGATAGTTTCTTTAACTTGTTTTCTCGGTGGAAAATCCATGTTCGTTGCGCAGATGAATTTGAAGTTCGTTGTTTCGGACAAAAATTAGTAAACACTTAGGGCATCCGTAAGTGTGCGTGGAGCCCATGTGCTTTGTAAGATGATTTTTTTGGACAAAAGATTTTAAACACTCGAGGCACCTGTGGGGCTTTTGACGATTGTGACTCCATTCGTGATATGTGAGATGAGCTTTTTGAGTAAAAGTTACGAAACACAGTTTGCAACTGTAGGGTTTATCACCCGTATGGATTCGCTCGTGCACTGATAAAGTACTTTTGAGAGCAAAATTATGTGAACATACTTTGCACCTGTAGGGCTTATCACCCGTATGAGTCCTTTCATGCATTTTAAGATGATAGTATCGGGTGTAACTTTTTGAACACGATTTGCAAGAGTAGGGCTTCGCACTCGTGCGACTCGTAATATCAGTCTTATTAGTGAAAATTTGGTAACACACCTGGCGACTGCAGAAATTGATGCCACAGTGGATACGTTGATGCCTCAACAAATTGTTTTTTCGGGTGAAATTTTTTGAACACTGTATGCATTCGTAAGATCTGTCACCAATGTGGATACGTTCGTGCACTTGGAGAAGATCGTTTGTTTTGCAAGTTTTTCCACATACGAAGCACAATAAAGAATTGCTACTCTGGTCCATATCGAGGTCCATATTCATGATTGGCACCTTACACAAATTGAAACTTGATTCAGTTGATTGATTTCGAATTAGTGATGTGCAAATAGTTCCGATGCCGTTTGACGACGAGCACAATTTCAGTGATCAGTTGTTTTTCTGTTTAATTATATCATTTTAAAAATGTATGTGTTATTATTATTATTATTCTATTGCACACTGCTATTATTTATACGTTTATCATTGAAATTATTTCTGGAAGTTAGTAGTAATCAACTAATCAAAAGCGGTTTTCTTCTTCTTTAATCGTTTAAAAATGCTCATATTACTACTTGACATCGGGAAAAAATAGCTTCTTGACTATTCTTTATTTCAAAAGATAAATAACACATTTTGAAGATGACGCTCTCTTTTTTCGAGTCTTTGATACTTAAAGTATCATACAACAGATGATTCTGCGATAGAAAAAGATTTTTTAATGATTAAAACAAAAACTCACCCTCCTTTTCCAGATGTCCAGTTATAAGTTAAAATGATTATGTCCAAACCCTTTTTGGGTTGAATTTTTTATTAGTTCATATGCTTCCGACTTTTTGAGAAATAGTTGTAGGCGTTATCTTGTTTCGATGAAATTTAAAAACTTTCAAATGTTTTACCGACACAATTTAAATCAAATCAACACATACACATACCAGGTATAAGTGTGTACATTATTCATTAAATACCTTTTCAGTTGTACAGTATTGTTGATGCAGTACTATTGAAATTCTTTTTTTGCTCATGAATAAGAAATTACATTTTATAAGGTTAAACAGTTTGTTTCAATCACAAAAAGTAAATGAATTCCCGCATTGAATATTGATTATAATATACACACACATTTTAATAGTGATAAGAGAGATATCATTATTGCTAATGTATTAAAGGTATTAATTATTGTGCACGTCAAGTCAGGCTGCATTTAATTAATTTTATTAGTCTTACGAAAGCCACGAACTCTTCCTAATTAATACAAATGCCTTTTTTCGAAATACTTTGAAATTATGACAAATCGGAACTTATCTGTTCTATACATTTTTTCTTTTCTGACCGTTGTGGTACATTAAATTTTGTATGCAAAACATCTAGCTTATCCAACTGACAGCTTTGTTACATCGATGTAAGTAAACTGTAAACAAGGAATGTTATATATTTGTTATATTCTTGAGCACCAGCGAGTTATACATAAATTGCTCTGTAGATGGAGTTTTAGATCAATACGGAATAGCAACTAAAAATACATGCTATGATGGGCTTGGATTGAAAATGAAATAATACAGTTATTTTATTCAACAAAACTACCTTACTAGTTACTTTTTGAAGTCTTTCTTACGATTGCCAATACTCGTCGATATTTCGACCAACAATGGCCCTGACAGAAATTTAAAACATTTACTGGCTAGCGCTTCACGATAATATCCTCAATTGACGAGAACTTAGAACCAGGTCTGTATTACTACATTATATCCCGATATGCTGGCGATAAACTCGTCCAGGAGCTTGACAAGACACGGCGTGGCGGTATGCTCACTTAACCTATTCATCCGTCTCACTCTCTCTTTCACCAACTAATACAGGCTGCAGAAACAATCAGAATACTGCATCTTTTGTTGTAATTACAGAAAAATATCTTTACTGGCTCTAAGTGTACATGGTTCAAAATGTATTCATCACCTCACAATTACATTTTTTTGTACGTATAGACTTATTTTTCTTTGTATCATTCAGTGCACAGGTTATATGCGCTCGTGACTGTTTAACAGTGTTGACGATTCATTGCCGAGTTCTTACCGAGTTTATCGTAAATTCACCAGTAAGAACTAGCGATTTGAAGTCGGCAAGAACTACTTGGTTGACCAGCAGAATTGCTTAGATTTCTACCAGGGGGAGAATGAAATATTTTTTAACGAACTACTAGTGACCATGTTCATTCATTTTCCGTCTTCTAACCTCAAAATAGCACTTTCACCGCTTGATTTTGGGTTGTCAGGCGGAAAAATAGTATTCGAAACTCTTACTTAAAGGCTTCTTAACGAACCTCGTTACGGCCCTCGCCTTCGGCTCGTGCCGTAAACTTCTCGGATCGTAAATATAAGCCTTTCCGAACTCGTACGAAATATATTATTTCATACCCTGCTTCTGAACACAAAATTATTTTGTTACCGCTGCACGTGCAATAAATAATGTATCACACGTTTAATCTAGAGTCGAAAATATGTTTCCGCACTTCCCAGCCGAGCTGCAGGGGACTCGTCGTCATAGGCGTAAAAGGGAGAGCCAGCAGACGCGAGAAAAGGAGTCGTGGAAAAAAGACGAGAGAAAGAGGAGGAGAAGGAGGAGCAGGGCCTCTTTAGCATCTCCCGTGAGCGTCTTTTCTCTCCGCTCCGCAGTTCCGCAGTTGACTATAAAATATTTGCTCTGGTAATGAGGGCGCGGGCGGACCTTACCCAAAGAGAGATTGCTCTCTTTCCCAGTCTGTCTGTCGAGGCGGGGCTCCTAGCTTTCGTCTTCCTTTCTCGAAGGATTGGATGTGTAAATAAGGAAGGAGCGAAAAAAGGGGGGAGCCTGCGAATTATCGTATGTAGCTCGCATGTATGACAAGAGGGGTTGGGGTGAGCTTTTTTCTGGGAGAGAGAACATACACACACACGTCTACGCCCACACAGGGTAGACGGATAGGCTGATTTCGTACAAGACGGTTGGGAGAGAAATCAGAGGATTTTTGAGCTGCGAATTCATTTTTTCTTTTTCAAATCACACTTTCACATCGGCACTTTCGCACCGTCTTCTCGACCCATCGATCAAAACTCCCATCTCTCGAGACGCCCATTAACTCGGCTATTCGGATACACAGTGGAATTAGCCCGTTGGCTCTCATCTCGAAGAAAAATCATTTACCCGACAACCTTCGTATGTACACATACACAACAAAAATACAAGCACCCGCGACACGGGTTGAGCCGACTGTTAAAGAAAAAAAAAAATGAATCAACGCGCAATCTCTAATTAAACAAGCGCCACATCACGGCTCCTCGATCATCATATACGAGCGCCGATGACTGTCGACTTGTTCTCTCTCTCTCGATACAAAGATACAAAAGAAAGAGAAGCTCACAAGCGCAGCCGTCATGAGAAAGGTCGATCCGCATCTCGCGCCCCGTGGGCTCGGCCGTATCGTACTTGTACATGGCTCCGCGAGACGTGGAAACAATGAGTGTCCTGTACACGATCGGGTCTCCAGTATATACATACTAATCACGATATCAAACTCTCGGGCTGTCAGCGGCGGTGGAGGCGGCGGCAACAGCATAATACACGGGCGAATAGAGTTGTATCGTGAGGCCAGTAGGGGGTCCTCATCTGGGGCTCGGGCGGATGACCGATTATGATAGAGCACTGATGGTGCCTTCGCTCTACCTCGAACGCGATGCTCGTTCTCCTTTCGCGTTTTTCGCACCCCACCTATATACGGCACGCGTTTTGTAAAAACGACGGGCGAACAATGATAATGATAACGATGATGATGACAATAATAATAATGATAATGGCAGTGCAGGTACGCGTTGCACGTGTGTGCGCGCGATGCAGGTATAATAATTGAAACACGCGATACCGTACTTTACGTTACAAGGAGTGCGCGAGCGAGCACGTGTGTCATTTTGGTGTAGCCCCGAGCGGCCGGAAATTACATCTGCGCGCCCGCCTCGGTCGCATTCGTCTCGCGCTGCTGCAGCTCGCTGATGATGACCGGCTGCACTGGCAGTGTTTTCTTTCGTGCGCACTCGACGACTAAGAGTACTTAGTTTGGCACATTTTTTTTCCTCGTAGATGCTGGATTTTTGCGAGGCTTTTGAGTTAGTTTTCGAATTATTCTAGATTTTATGGACTATTGCTGATGGGCTGAATATATGGGCGAATTTGGTCGACATGATGTATTTAGAACGATTAGTGTGAGTTTTCGTAAAAGTTTTCGGCGTTTTTTTATAAACATTTTTGACGAACTCTAAATTTGAAGAAATCCTGGGCTGTAAAGATAATGTAGTGGTATTATTGGGTGTTTCAATCGAATTCTGTTTTTTTTTTTTTTTTTGCTTCCTCCTAAAGGATGCTTTGTATCGGTTAAAAATTAAGTATCAATATTTTGTAAAGTGAGAAATGCAAGTGTGTGTAGAATGTAAGTCCATACTTTTTTGAACATGTCTGTCTGTGTGAGTGTGTGTGTCTGTGGGTGTGTAATCAGTCATATCTTTGAAACTCTCCTACTGATTTGAAGGATCCAGGGCTTAAAATGTTTGGTTTCATATTCTCAGTTGCTCAGAAAGAAAATTCAAGTTTTGTACCTTATTAAGGTTGTTTTAACGATTTTCGATGTCCATAAAGCGGATCTTTGAATTCGATTTCCTCAATAGTTGTATCTCATACAGAATTGAAATAGCTTTATTCTCTATTTTGAATCACTTTGCTACGACATTTTGTTCTTTTTTTTATGCAAGAAATACTAAGATTATTGTGAAAAATAAGTCACATATCTTTTGAACCCATCGACAGATTTTCATTATTGAGGGATAAAAATGTTTATTTTCTTATGCTTATAGCGGTTAAATAATTATTATAGACATATGTACTTATTTAGGTTTTGAAAACAATCTTTTAAACAAAAAAAAACAAGTTATTGATATTTTTCGATTTAAATAATTGTGATTCAATCTATAAAAATTATTATATCTTGTAAAGCATAAAAATAACTTGATTGACCACTATTCATCATTCTGATACACAATTTTTTAATATTATTATTGAGATACTACGATTTTTTTGAAAATTTTTATCTCGAAACATGCACGATAATTCAATAATATTTTTGTTTCATTATCGTTGTATTACGTACATCAATTTTTGTAATAATATTGAATATTTGGTTAAGTTGTTTCCAACATAAAATAATTTTTGCAATATTTTTGTACAATTTGGGTAAGAATATTACAATCTCATTTTTAAAATAATTCCACTACATAGAGCATAAAAAAGCTCCTTTTTAATTTTTAATCATCCTGATACATTTTTTTTTTTTTTTTTCATTAATAAAAGTAGAAAAACAGTTTTTGATGAAGCTTTTTGCTAATTTATAGGCAGCGGTTTTTTGGATGGAAATAAAATGAAAATACATAAACGTATGTGGGGTGTAAAGTGAGTATGTATAATATGTATAATTATTATATAGTGTAATGTTGCTATTTCATAATTTATATTATAAATTATTTATTATTATTTAATAAATATTTTATTTTGGTTTTTATGATTTTTGCAAATCAGTTTTTTTCAAGACATGAAATTTTTTTTACCTTTCTATCGTTGTTTTACGATATTCTATTCTGATGATGGAAGATTTATTGTCACGTGACTGAATCCTTTGTATTCGTTTCGTGATTGGCTGAAGCTTTCCAAGAGCGCGCAAATTTGAAAAAAAAGATTTTAAAAAATGAATAAAAGGTGATTTTAATTTGTAAATTGAATAAATATATGTTACAAATAATCTAATCAATTGATTGTTTTTCCACAGTCCTCGAAAATAATCATGTTTAATTAATTTTTGGAGGTTTGCGCGCAAAGCACGCAGGCGGCGGAGCCCTCTAATGTAAAAAAACGTAAATGATCGATCTCTTTTTTACGATGAAACGTATGAAAAAATGTGGATAAGGGTAGGTGTATAAGTGCACATGCATATGATCAGTCCTGTCTCAGTATTCCTTGGACTGATTTTGACTATTAGAGCGATAAAAATTTGTGCATATTATAGGTTTATTATTTCGAAGTTAAAATTTTATTATTGAAGTGAGAAATTGTATCTAAAATAGATCTAGCAATGAAGAAAATGAAGTTAGCAAAAAACATAGTCGAGGAAACTTTGTGTCGGTGAATTGGCAGTGGTTTTTACCAAGAAATTGTTACGTTTGTTTGAGATCCATAACTTTGTGCCTGTCACTTTATTTACCTGATGTATGAGGCTGGGTGTCACTTGGAATTGAGGAAACAAGTGGCTTAAAGCAGCTATTCGATTAACATTGTTTTCACAACATTCACCATGGAAAAGGAAGGATAGAATAAGGACAGCCTGCACAATAGCACTTGTGTAAAATGTCACTCAGCAAAGTTTTAGCATATACTCATGATTTTTCTTTTAGAGTGCAGTATGATAAGTAAGTTTGATGGGAATCATTTCTTTTTTATTAAAATTAAGCTCTACGATTAAAAATTATGATGTTGCAGTAAACAGACAAAGTTAACAATGATTTTACCGCGATTCTCAATACGACAAAAATACATAGCATCCTGTACGTTACTGTCTTGTCTTAGAACATCAAAAGGGATTCAACGCTTCGTGCATCAAATTAAAATCGCACTGGCCGGCGATGACTATAGTTCATGTACATACGCGTGAAGCCCAGGTGACTGTTACATTTCGTATATATATTAAATAATTTTAGTGTCTTTTACTTGATGATAATCAAATACATGTATTCGGACCGAGACGCAATCTGAAACAGCGCCATCACAGGAGATATTTGGAGTTACCGGACCGGCTGAAAAGCACGGAAACGTATGGGAATAATT